>CAWUFW010018780.1:0-209649 GCA_963921515.1 Calotriton arnoldi | reverse complement strand
CTTCGTTCAGTTACGTATTGCTTTTTCAGGGTTTAGGGCAGTGCAGTGGTGTTCGGGCAGTGTAGGGAGTCTTGCTGGGGTTAGTGTTTCAGGGTTTAGGTCAGTGCAGTGGTGTATGGGCAGTGTAGGGGGTCATGCTTGGGGTGGTGTTTCAGGGTTTAGGGCAGTGCAGTGGTGTTCGGGAAGTGTAGGGGGTCGTGAAGGGGTGGTGTTTCAGGGTTTAGGGCAGTGCAGTGGTGTTCGGGCAGTGTAGGGGGTTGTGCTGGGGGTGGTGTTTCAGGGTTTAGGGCAGTGCAGTGGTGTTCGAACAGTGTAGGGGGTCGTGCAGGGGCTGGTGTTTCAATGTTTAGGGCAGTGCTGTGGTGTTCTGGCAGTGTAGGGGGTCGTGCTGGGGGTAGTGTTTTAGGGTTTAGGGTAGTGCAGTGGTGCTTGTGTAGTGTAGGGGGTTGTACTGGGGGTAGTGTTTTAGGGTTTAGGGTAGTGCAGTGGTGTTTGTATAGTGTAGGGAGTCATGTTTTAGGGTAGTGCAGTGGTGTTTGGGTAGTGTAGGGGGTCGTGCTGGGGGTATTGTTTTAGGATTTAGGATAGTGCAGTGGTGTTTGGGTAGTGTAGGGGATCGTGCTGGGGTAGTGTTTTAGGGTTTAGGGTAGTGCAGTGGTGTTTGTGTAGTGTAGGGGGTCATGCTGGGGGTAGTGTTTTAGGGTTTAGGGTAGTGCAGTGGTGCTTGTGTATAGGGGGTCGTGCTGGGGGTAGTGTTTTAGGGTTTAGGGCAGTGCAGTGGTGTTCGTGCAGTGTAGGTGGTCGTGCTGGGGCTGGTGTTTCAGGGTTTAGGGCAGTGCAGTTGTGTTCGGGCAGTGTAGGGGGTCGTGCTGGGGCTGGTGTTTCAGGGTTTAGGGCAGTGCATTGGTGCTCGGGCAGTGTAGGGGGTCGTGCTGGGGGTGGTGTTTCTGGGTTTAGGGTAGTGCAGTGGTGTTCGGGCAGTGTAGGGGGTTGTGCTGGGGCTGGTGTTTCAGGGTTTAGGGCAGTGCAGTGGTGTTCGGGCAGTGTAGGGGGTCATGCTGGGGCTGGTGTTTCAGGGTTTTGGGCAGAGCAGTGGTGTTCGGGCAGTGTAGGGGGTCGTGCTGGGGTTGTTGTTTCAGGGTTTAGGGCAGTGGAGTGGTGTTCGGGCAGTGTAGGGGGTCTTGCTGGGGGTAGTGTTTCAGGGTTTAGGTCAGTGCAGTGGTGTTTGGGCAGTGTAGGGAGTCGTGCTTGGGGTGGTGTTTCAGGGTTTAGGGCAGTGCAGTGGTGTTCATGCAGTGTAGGGGGTCGTAAAGTGGGTGGTGTTTCAGGGTTTAGGGCAGTGCAGTGGTGTTCGGGCAGTGTAGGGGGTTGTGCTGGGGGTGGTGTTTGAGGGTTTAGGGCAGTGCAGTGGTGTTCGAGCAGTAAAGGGGGTCGTGCAGGGGCTGGTGTTTCAAGGTTTAGGGCAGTGCAGTGGTGTTCGGGCAGTGTAGGGGGTTGTGCTGGGGGTAGTGTTGTTGGGTTTAGGGTAGTGCAGTGTGTGAGAAGTTGGCCTGGCATATGCTGTCCACTAATTATAGTGGGCACCTTGCACCAGTCCAAACAACCCCTTATTGGAGATAGGTTAAAGACAACCTTATTGAAAGCTATCCTAGTGGTAGCTATGGAGAGCAGCCTTCAGGCTAAGTCTTGAAGGAATGTAAAGCAGCTTGTTTTACCAGTCTATAATCTCTTGAGTGACCAAATGAAAGAGCACCACACCAGGTATATATTCAAAATATATGTATTTATTGCTAAACACACCCCTCTAGTCTCTTTATGAGGCTAGAGTTCGAAGTACATAAGTTAGAAGTTATTAAATCACAGTAATAGCACAAATACACGTTTGGGCCCTAGGGGCGTACCAAACCTTATACCAATAAAGTGGTATGCGAACCACGACTGAACTAGACACTAGGCCTAGAGCCTCTAGAAGTGCTTGGACCACAAGGAATCACCCAAGGTAGTGACACAGGGGACCTACGGGAGACGCGTCCAGTGTAAATACACAACCGCGATACGCCGTTGACTTCTATGGAGAAAGTCGGGATCGGGAAATTAGAGAAAAGGGACACTTAAAAGAGGACTAGGACAAAACCCTTTGAGACCTAGGACTTTGAAGAGTCTCTACCCACGGGAGCACCGGAGTACTCGTGTTACCTCACCCAGGGAAGCCGGGTGCATAGGTGCCTTTCGGGGTCGGGTTTCGTCGTCGATTCGAATGGCGATCTGCTGCAAAGTGCTGCTGGCGGCCAAGAGAAAAGTGTCCGGGTGGATCCAAGAGTGGATCGGAGTTCTGAAGAACCTGAAAGCAGAGGGGACAGAGTCTGGGTCACTAGCCAGTGACCAGGAAGGCGATGGACAGATGCCCACCGATGTCGAGTGCTTCAGGTGCGTTGACGGTTGTCTTGACTCTTCAGCCACGAGGTCCACGAGGCGTTGTCGGTGACTAGAAGCAGGATTCTGGCTGGTACACGATGTCTGTCAAGTGCTGAGGTGTCGGCGACCATATTGAACCCAACAAGCCTTGGTAACGGCAAGTCTCGATGCAGAGGAAGATCGTCGATGGTGCAGAGCAGCAAGATCTGGGGAACTCACCCAGCAAGGGTAAGTGAGGGCAGGCCTGGAGCAACCAGGATGCCAAGTTAAAAAAAGATTGGCCTTCGTTAAGGGCTACTAGCCAACGGGCTAGCGACCGCGAAGGAGCCTCATGATGCCGCACGTGGATCTGGCTTACAGGACACTAGTGGAGGGGGAGCCAGTGTTCTTCGTGCAGGTAGTGCTGGAGGCTAGGGCTACTCGGAGCCCAAAGCACGACTTCTTGGGAGACCCAGAAGAGGATGCACTTGCAAATGTGCTCGGTGTCCAGGGGTCACGGTCTCAAGTCACACACGATAGCCACGGGCCTCAGCTTTGCTGGGGACTCAGGGTAGCCTCGGGGAAGTCTGAGAATCCACCTCTGATGATACGATGACTTCGGCGTCCGACGGAAGCTTCAGAAATGCGAACCTGACAGATGCTTCTTTGTTGCCTGCCAAGCAGGGGAGTCACTCCTTGACCTCAAGGGAGATTCTTCTGTCCTCTAATCGTGAGTAGAGCGTCGAAGGTCCAGGATTCAGTTTCAGAGTTTCGTCCAGGGATAATCTAAAGTCCTACGGACTGGGTTCCTACCTTTATACTAAAGATAGGGGTTGGACTACTCTGTGGCCCCACCTATGGGTGGGTCAGGGCAGAGGGGTGGCTACACCCCTTTCCCTTTGTCCAGTTCGTGCCAAAGCAGGGGCTGCAAGCCCCTGATCCGGTTTGAACTGGGGTATGCACAGGGACACCAAATGTGCCCCCAGTGCAGGACTTCAAAGCACCCGAAAGTGCTCCCGCCCAGCCCCAATACACATTATCCTGTCTGGGGAGGTGGTCACACCTCCCTGGGACAGGAAACCTATTGTCCAGGCCTCCCCTGCCGGAGTTTCGTCCAGCAGCAGGAGGCCAGACTCGTGTCTGTGGCAGCAGCATCCATTTTGTGATGCCAGGGCTCTGGAAAGAAGTTACCGGGCTAGCCAGAGTTAACATGTCTTTCCCTCTAGAAGGGTGGAATGCTACCCCCGCTGCCAGGATTGGCGGGGGTAGTATTCCAAGATGTTTGACACCAAACACGATATGTTTAGGTGCAGCCATTCCAAAGTTAGCATTTTACCGCGAGGATATAATGCGCTTAAGAGTATATGGTCATTCTGCACTACAAACAGCATCAGAGATGGTCTCCGAATGCTGCAGAGGGGCCCTGCTCATGCAGGGGCACCCTCTCACATAGGAACCATGCACTCTGCCTTTAGGATTGATAAGGCCTGCCTTAGGAGTGACTTATAGGTTTATATGTGTGTATGTATTTAGTGATATAGGTAACCTATATCACAGTAAGGGTGCATGCACCACCTTACCCAGGCTGCAGTAGCAGACCTGTGGTGTCAGTTTGGATGGCCTTCCAGGGGTGGCATAATACATGCTGCAGCCCCTGGCAGGCCTCTGAGGTACCTATGCCCTTGGTACATAGTATACCATATACTAGGGACTTATAAGGGCACTCCAGATCCCAATCAGTGATGTGCCTAAGGCACATGGAAACCATTTTACAGAGAAAGCAGATAGACTGGGGCCCTGAATAGCAGGATCCCAGTCCAACTAAGTCATAAACCAGCAAAACACCATAAAAAAGTGGGGGCAACCATATAGTTAGATTCCACCTTCCTACATAACCCCCAAACGAAAGGAGATAAGGCTAACCTTGGCCAGTTGAGCCTTTATTGACTAAGTGGCCATATAAGGAAGCACCTGCACTAGCATGGTTGCCCCCTGTCTTATGGTCCATGTGAGAAGTTGGCCTGGTATATGCTGTTCACTAATTAAAGTGGACACCTTGCACCAGTCCAAATCGACTCTTATGGTAGATAGGTTAAAGACAACCTTATTGAAAGCTATCCTAGTGGTAGCTATGGAGAGCAGCCTTCAGGCTAAGTCTTGAAGGAATGTAAAGCAGCTTGTTTTACCAGTCTATAATCTCTTGAGTGACCAAATGAAAGAGCACCACACCAGGTATATATTCAAAATATATGTATTTATTACTAAACACACCCCTCTAGTCTCTTTATGAGGCTAGAGTTCGAAGTACATAGGTTATAAGATCTTAAATCACAGTAATAGCACAAATACACGTTTGGGCCCTAGGGGCGTACCAAACCATATACCAATAAAGTGGTATGCGAACCACGACTGAACTAGACACTAGGCCTAGAGCCTCTAGAAGTGCTTGGACCACAAGGAACCACCCAAGGTAGTGACACAGGGGACCCACGGGAGACGCGTGCAGTGTAAATACACAACCGCGATACGCCGTTAACTTCTATGGAGAAAGTCGGGATCGGGAAAATAGAGGAAAGGGACACTTAAAAGAGGACTAGGACAAAACCCTTTGAGATCTAGGACTTTGAAGAGTCTCTACCCACGGGAGCACCGGAGTACTCGTGTTACCTCACCCAGGGAAGCCGGGTGCATAGGTGCCTTTCGGGGTCGGGTTTCGTCGTCGATTCGAATGGCGATCTGCTGCAAAGTGCTGCTGGCGGCCAAGAGAAAAGTGTCCGGGTGGATCCAAGAGTGGATCGGAGTTCTGGTGAACCTGAAAGCAGAGGGGACAGAGTCTGGGTCACTAGCCAGTGACCAGGAAGGCGATGGACAGATGCCCACCGATGTCGAGTGCTTCAGGTGCATTGACGGTCGTCTTGACTCTTCAGCCACGAGGTCCGGGAGGCGTTGTCGGCAACCAGGAGCAGGATTCCGGCTGGTGCTCGATGTCTGTCGAGTGCTGAGGTGTCGGCGACCGGATTGGACCCAACAAGCCTTGGCAACGGCAAGCCTCGAGTAAGATGTAGATCGTCGATGGTGCAGACCAGCAAGGTCTGTGGAACTCACCCAGCGAGGGTAAGTGAGGGCAGGCCTGGAGCAACCAGGATGCCAAGTAAGGAAAAGATTGGCCTTCGTTAAGGGCTACTAGCCAACGGGCTAGCGACCGCGAAGGAGCCTCATGACACCGCACGTGGAGCTGGCTTACAGGACACTCGTGGAGTGGGGGCCAGTGATCTTCGGTGCAGGTGGTGCTGGAGGCTAGGGCTACTCGGAGCCCAAAGCACGACTTCTTGGGAGACCCAGAAGATGGTGCACTTGCAAGTGTGCTCGGTGTCCAGGGGTCACGGTCTCAAGTCACCCACGATAGCCACGGGCCTCAGCTTTGCTGGGGACTCAGGGTAGCCTCGGGGAAGTCTGAGAATCCACCTCTGGTGATGCGATGACTTCGGCGTCCGACGGGAGCTTCAGTAATGCGAACCGGACAGATGCTTCTTTGGTGCCTGCCAAGCAGGGAGTCACTCCTTGACCCCAAGGGAGATTCTTCAGTCCTCTAATCTTGTCGTAGAGCGTCGAAGGTCCAGGATTCAGTTTCAGAGTTTCGTCCAGGTATAATCTAATCTTGCTGTGGCAAGGGTTCCCCATTTTAACCAGTAAAACAGGGAGGGACTAACTCTATGACCCCACCTATGGGAGGGTCAAGGGAGGGGGTGGCTACACCCACTTCCCTTTGTCCAGTTTCACGCCAGAGCAGGGGCAGGTAGCCCCTGAGCTGGTTTGAACTGGCATATGCACAGAGGAGCCTTTTGCTCCCCCAGTGCAGGACTTCAAAGCACTCTAAGAGTGCACCCACCCAGCCCCAATACACATTATCCTGTCTGGGGAGGTGGTCACACCTCCCTGCAACAGGAAACCTATTGTCCAGGCCTCCCCTGCCGGAGTTTCGTCCAGCAGCAGGAGGCCAGACTTGTGTCTGTGGCAGCAGCATCCATTTTGTGATGCCAGGGCTTCAGAAAGAAGTTACCGGGTAAGCCAGAGTTAACAGGTCTTTCCCTCTAGAAGGGTGGAATGCTACCCCCGCCGCCAGGATTGGCGGGGGTAGTATTCCAAGATGTTTGACACCAAACACGACATGTTTAGGTGCAGCCATTCCAAAGTTAGCATTTTACCGCGAGGAT
Source organism: Calotriton arnoldi (assembly GCA_963921515.1). Classification (NCBI taxonomy): domain Eukaryota; kingdom Metazoa; phylum Chordata; class Amphibia; order Caudata; family Salamandridae; genus Calotriton; species Calotriton arnoldi. Next base: position 203,041 of record CAWUFW010018780.1, on the reverse strand, counting down.
ATAATGCGCTTAAGAGTATATGGTCAGGCTGCACTACAAACAGCATCAGAGATGGTCTCCGAACGCTGCAGAGGGGCCCTGCTCATGCAGGGGCACCCTCTCACATAGGAACCATGCACTCTGCCTTTAGGATTGATAAGGCCTGCCTTAGGAGTGACTTATAGGTTTATATGTGTGTATGTATTTAGTGATATAGGTAACCTATATCACAGTAAGGGGTGCATGCACCACCTTACCCAGGCTGCAGTAGCAGACCTGTGGTGTCAGTTTGGATGGCCTTCCAGGGGTGGCACAATACGTGCTGCAGCCCCTGGTAGGCCTCTGAGGTACCTATGCCCTTGGTACATAGTATACCATATACTAGGGACTTATAAGGGCACTCCAGATTCCAATCAGAGATGTGCCTAAGGCACATGGAAACCATTTTACAGAGAAAGCAGATAGACTGGGGCCCTGGATAGCAGGATCCCAGTCCAACTAAGTCATAAACCAGCAAAACACCATAAAAAAAGTGGGGGCAACCATATAGTCAGATTCCACCTTCCTACATAACCCCCCAAACGAAAGGAGATAAGGCTAACCTTGGCCAGTTGAGCCTTCATTGACTAAGTGGTCATATAAGGAAGCACCTGCACTAGCATGGTTGCCCCCTGTCTTATGGTCCACTAAGCAATCCCTCACCCTAAGGGTATGAGAGGGTCTCCACCATGGGACATCACTACCTGTAGTGTGCTTAGGTAAAGTACAAGGCTGGTGAGGTGGCTGAGTAGGGAAGTGAGGCCCTAGGAATGTTGGCCTCAGCTTCCTCAGATCACTGGTCACCATGTATGCCTGTCTTTCCATGACTGAGTTGCACTTTGCTCTAAGGGTCAACCTTTGGCTGCCTACAGCTGGGGGTTGGGTCCCTTTGGAGGGACTACTGGAGGGACATGGCAGGTTTGGAACCTTCTGGTCCCAGGTTTGCCCTTGCCTACCAGAGTCCTTCTGGGGGATCCCTCAGTGTGTAGAGGAATTTTCACCTGGCTAGGGCTACTAGACTGGGTGCCCCTAATCTGCTGATGGGGGGCTTCCTCTGGACAGCGGGCCCTGGGGGGTCCACTGACCTCCCTGACCTCTGAAGCCCTGGGCTGACTGAGGCAGGGTAGAGAGGGGCAGGTTACCTGCTCCAGACTGGGTACCACCTTGGAAGGGTCCTCTGCCATCAGGGGTGTGGCCAGGCCAGGCCTGACTACCTCTGGGGCAGTTCCTTCACTAGGGGTAGGGTCAGTTCCCTGAGGAGGCTGACCCTTACCTACTGTCTGGAGGAAAGAAGACTTTTCTTCAACCCTTGTGCTCTCTTTTGGGGGAGAGTGGGCCATTCTTTCAGGCTCCATCTCTCCAAATTCTTGGGCTGGGGCTGTGGCCATTACAGCCCCACTAACCTTTACAGGGACGCCCAGCATCCTAAGATGGGTTTGGTGTTCAACTTCAGCCCAGGCTGAAATTTCCAGATCATTTCCCATCAGGCAATCTACAGGTAGGGTTGGGGACACTGCCACTCTCTTTGGGCCTGTGACCCCTCCCAGCTGAGATTGACTATGGCCATGGGGTGATCTGTTCTGACACCATCAATGTTGGTCACCTGGTATTTAAACTCAGGTAAAAGCTGGTGAGGGGGACTAGTTTCCCTGCCACCATGGTGACACTAGCCCCTGTGTCCCTAAATGCCACAGCTTTCTGACCATTAATTATTGGCTCCAATCTGTACCTGCCCAATGCTATGGGACCCATGGTAAAGGTGGCAAATCCTATACCACCATCAGAGTCAGAGGAGTCTGTTGAGGGGTCCCTGTCTAAACTAGGGCCCACCTCTGTTCCTCTTGCAAAAGCACCTAACTTTTTGGATGCACTACTCCCAACTGGAGGATTACTACTGGTAGTACCAGGAGGGGTGGTAGTAGTTGTGGGAGGAACATTTTCTTTATTGCCAATCCTGGGGCAACTGGGATCAGTTTTCCAGTGCCCAGGCTTTTACAGACATGGCAATATGGTTTCTTTTCAGGAGAGGAAGGAGTTTGGGACCCACCCCAGAAGAGGAATTTTGGGGCCCTGTAGGGGACTTATCCTTAGATTTATCCCCACCTTTCTCTTGGGACTTAGTAGAATCTTTCTTCTGGTCACCACCCTGATTTCTAGTTTTTACTCTGGTTCTGACCCATTTGTCTGCCTTCTTTCCCAATTCTTGGGGAGAGGTCAGATCAGAGTCCACCAGATACTGGTGCAAAAGCTGGTTTTGACAATTATTAAGGATCTGCTCCCTCATAATCAAATTGTACAATCCTAAAAAGTCATGCACTTTGTTGCCATGTATCCAACCTTCCAGAGCCTTTGTAGCACAATCTACAAAATCAACCCAGTCTTGAGTCTGAGCTTTTTGGGTGTCTCTGAACTTCAACCTATACTGTTCAGTGGTTAGGCCAAACCCATCTATCAGAGCACTCTTCAAGACTGTGTAATTGTCAGCATCCTCTTCTCTTACAGTGAGGAGCTTGTCTCTACCTTTGTCTGCAAAGGAGAGCCACAAGATTGCTGCCCACTGCCTCTGGGGGACCTTCTGAACTTTACAGGCCCTCTCCAGTGCAGTTATCCATTTGTGGATGTCATCCCCACTCTGGTAGGGAGGGACAATCTTGTTTAGGTTTCTATGGTCATAAGACCTTTCCCTATCTCTAGGGATATTGCTGCCACCATAGGACTCTAGTCCCAACTTTCTTCTCTCTCTAAGGAGATCTAGGGATTCCCTATCTAAAGCCAATTGCTTTTTTCTGATTTCGAGCTGAGTTTCCTCATACTGGACCAGCCTCTTTCTTCTCTCATGAGAGGATTCCCTCCTATGAGATGAGACAGAGCTCCCTATTGAGGTGCCAGAGTGGTTAGACTCCTGAGAAGGAGACCTAGACCTTCTGGGCACACTCTTAATCCTTCCTGGGGGGACAAAGAGGGCATCATCCTGATCATCCTCATCATCATCCACAGGAGGGATTGGGTTTTCCAGGTCAGGGTCATTGTCACCCTCCTGGCCAGTTTCAGAGGGGGCTGGGGGTATTGGTACCCCTAGCGTCCTCCTCTTCTCCTGCCCCACCCTCAGCTCCTACCCCTTCAGTCCCTACAGGCTTACTAAGGTCATAAGCCACCAACAACTCCTTGAGGTGTTGGGTGGTGGGGCTTTGGCCTGTCCTTATTTTTCTCAAGTTACATAAAGCTCTCAATTCCAAGAATGGGAGTGTATCATACTTGGAGGGTGGAAGCTCAATGGCTTCCTGCAAGGATTCTTTGGATCCTGCCCTTAAAGACATTACTAGTGTGGTGTGGTGTATGCACTACCTACTCTAGTGTGGCCTACTAAACTCTCTTGAGTTGTAGAAAGGGTTGTGCTATCCCTTAACACACAACTCTAAGTTCAGTAGAACTTACTGTATTCTAAGCTTAAATTATATGTACCTTAGGTACCTTTAGTGGTTTTCAGTTGATCAATTCAATTGAGATTATCTGGTAAAACAATAGCAAGCTGGAATCCCACACGCTGCACACCAATGTGAGAAGTTGGCCTGGCATATGCTGTCCACTAATTATAGTGGGCACCTTGCACCAGTCCAAATCGACTCTTATGGTAGATAGGTTAAAGACAACCTTATTGAAAGCTATCCTAGTGGTAGCTATGGAGAGCAGCCTTCAGGCTAAGTCTTGAAGGAATGTAAAGCAGCTTGTTTTACCAGTCTATAATCTCTTGAGTGACCAAATGAAAGAGCACCACACCAGGTATATATTCAAAATATATGTATTTATTACTAAACACACCCCTCTAGTCTCTTTATGAGGCTAGAGTTCGAAGTACATAGGTTATAAGATCTTAAATCACAGTAATAGCACAAATACACGTTTGGGCCCTAGGGGCGTACCAAACCATATACCAATAAAGTGGTATGCGAACCACGACTGAACTAGACACTAGGCCTAGAGCCTCTAGAAGTGCTTGAACCACAAGGAACCACCCAAGGTAGTGACACAGGGGACCCACGGGAGACGCGTGCAGTGTAAATACACAACCGCGATACGCCGTTAACTTCTATGGAGAAAGTCGGGATCGGGAAAATAGAGGAAAGGGACACTTAAAAGAGGACTAGGACAAAACCCTTTGAGATCTAGGACTTTGAAGAGTCTCTACCCACGGGAGCACCGGAGTACTCGTGTTACCTCACCCAGGGAAGCCGGGTGCATAGGTGCCTTTCGGGGTCGGGTTTCGTCGTCGATTCGAATGGCGATCTGCTGCAAAGTGCTGCTGGCGGCCAAGAGAAAAGTGTCCGGGTGGATCCAAGAGTGGATCGGAGTTCTGGTGAACCTGAAAGCAGAGGGGACAGAGTCTGGGTCACTAGCCAGTGACCAGGAAGGCGATGGACAGATGCCCACCGATGTCGAGTGCTTCAGGTGCGTTGACGGTCGTCTTGACTATTCAGCCACGAGGTCCGGGAGGCGTTGTCGGCAACCAGGAGCAGGATTCGGGCTGGTGCTCAATGTTTGTCGAGTGCTGAGGTGTCGGCGACCGGATTGGACCCAACAAGCCTTGGCAACGGCAAGTCTCGAGTAAGATGTAGATCGTCGATGGTGCAGACCAGCAAGGTCTGTGGAACTCACCCAGCGAGGGTAAGTGAGGGCAGGCCTGGAGCAACCAGGATGCCAAGTAAGGAAAAGATTGGCCTTCGTTAAGGGCTACTAGCCAACGGGCTAGCAACCGCAAAGGAGCCTCGTGACGCCGCACGTGGAGCTGCCTTACAGGACACTCGTGGAGTGGGAGCCAGTGATATTTGGTGCAGGTGGTGCTGGAGGCTAGGGCTACTCGGAGCCCAAAGCACGACTTCTTGGGAGACCCAGAAGATGGTGCACTTGCAAGTGTGCTTGATGTCCAGGGGTCACGGTCTCAAGTCACCCACGATAGCCACGGGCCTCAGCTTTGCTGGGGACTCAGGGTAGCCTCGTGGAAGTCTGAGAATCCACCTCTGGTGATGCGATGACTTCGGCGTCCGACAGGAGCTTCAGTAATGCGAACCGGACAGATGCTTCTTTGGTGCCTGCCAAGCAGGGGAGTCACTCCTTGACCCCAAGGGAGATTCTTCAGTCCTCTAATCTTGTCGTAGAGCGTCGAAGGTCCAGGATTCAGTTTCAGAGTTTCGTCCAGGTATAATCTAATCTTGCTGTGGCAAGGGTTCCCCATTTTAACCAGTAAAACAGGGAGGGACTAACTCTATGACCCCACCTATGGGAGGGTCAAGGGAGGGGTGGCTACACCCACTTCCCTTTGTCCAGTTTCGCACCAGAGCAGGGGCAGGTAGCCCCTGAGCTGGTTTGAACTGGCATATGCACAGAGGAGCCTTTTGCTCCCCAGTGCAGGACTTTAAAGCACTCTAAGAGTGCACCCACCCAGCCCCAATACACATTATCCTGTCTGGGGAGGTGGTCACACCTCCCTGCAACAGGAAACCTATTGTCCAGGCCTCCCCTGCCGGAGTTTCGTCCAGCAGCAGGAGGCCAGACTTGTGTCTGTGGCAGCAGCATCCATTTTGTGATGCCAGGGCTTCAGAAAGAAGTTACCGGGTAAGCCAGAGTTAACAGGTCTTTCCCTCTAGAAGGGTGGAATGCTACCCCCGCCACCAGGATTGGCGGGGGGTAGTATTCCAAGATGTTTGACACCAAACACGACATGTTTAGGTGCAGCCATTCCAAAGTTAGCATTTTACCGCGAGGATATAATGCGCTTAAGAGTATATGGTCAGGCTGCACTACAAACAGCATCAGAGATGGTCTCCGAACGCTGCAGAGGGGCCCTGCTCATGCAGGGGCACCCTCTCACATAGGAACCATGCACTCTGCCTTTAGGATTGATAAGGCCTGCCTTAGGAGTGACTTATAGGTTTATATGTGTGTATGTATTTAGTGATATAGGTAACCTATATCACAGTAAAGGGTGCATGCACCACCTTACCCAGGCTGCAGTAGCAGACCTGTGGTGTCAGTTTGGATGGCCTTCCAGGGGTGGCACAATACGTGCTGCAGCCCCTGGTAGGCCTCTGAGGTACCTATGCCCTTGGTACATAGTATACCATATACTAGGGACTTATAAGGGCACTCCAGATTCCAATCAGAGATGTGCCTAAGGCACATGGAAACCTTTTACAGAGAAAGCAGATAGACTGGGGCCCTGGATAGCAGGATCCCAGTCCAACTAAGTCATAAACCAGCAAAACACCATAAAAAAGTGGGGGCAACCATATAGTCAGATTCCACCTTCCTACAGTCCACTAAGCAATCCCTCACCCTAAGGGTATGAGAGGGTCTCCACCATGGGGAATCACTACCTGTGGTGTGCTTAGGTAAAGTACAAGGCTGGTGAGGTGTCTGAGTAGGGAATTGAGGCCCTAGGAATGTTGGCCTCAGCTTCTTCAGATCACTGGTCACCATGTATGCCTGTCTTTCCATGACTGAGTTGCACTTTGCTCTAAGGGTCAACCTTTGGCTGCCTACAGCTGGGGGTTGGGTCCCTTTGGATGGACTACTGGAGGGACATGGCAGGTTTGGAACCTTCTGGTCCCAGGTTTGCCCTTGCCTACCAGAGTCCTTCTGGGGGAGGTCCCTACATAAAGGTATGGGGGATCCCTCAGTGTGTAGAGGAATTTTCACCTGGCTAGGGCTACTAGACTGGGTGCCCCTAATCTGCTGTTGGGGGGCTTCCTCTGGGCAGGGGGCCCTGGGGGTCCACTGACCTCCCTGACCTCTGCAGCCCTGGGCTGACTGAGGCAGGGTAGAGAGGGAAGGTTACCTGCTCCAGACTGGGTACCACCTTGGAAGGGTCCTCTGCCATCAGGGGTGTGGCCAGGCCAGGCCTGACTACCTCTGTGGCAGTTCCTTCACTAGGGGTAGGGTCAGTTCCCTGAGGAGGCTGACCCTTACCTACTGTCTGGGGGAAGAAGACTTTTCTTCAACCCTTGTGCTCTCTTTTGGGGGAGAGTGGGCCATTCTTTCAGGCTCCATCTCTCCAAATTCTTGGGCTGGGGCTGTGGCCATCACAGCCCCACTAACCTTTACAGGGACGCCCAACATCCTAAGATGGGTTTGGTGTTCAACTTCAGCCCAGGCTGAAATTTCCAAATCATTGCCCATCAGGCAATCTACAGGTAAGGTGGGGGACACTGCCACCCTCTTTGGGCCTGTGACCCCCTCCCAGCTGAGATTGACTATGGCCATGGGGTGATCTGTTCTGACACCATCAATGTTGGTCACCTGGTACTTAAACTCAGGTAAAAACTGGTGAGGGGGACTAGTTTCCCTGCCACCATGGTGACACTAGCCCCTGTGTCCCTAAATGCCACAGCTTTCTGACCATTAATTATTGGCTCCAATCTGTACCTGCCCAACGCTGTGGGACCCATGGTAAAGGTGGCAAATCCTATACCACCATCAGAGTCAGAGGAGTCTGTTGAGGGGTCCCTGTCTAAACTAGGGCTCACCTCTGTTCCTCTTGCAAAAGCACCCAACTTTTTGGGTGCACTACTCCTAACTGGAGGATTACTACTGGTAGTACCAGGAGGGGTGGTAGTAGTTGTGGGAGGAACATTTTCTTTATTGCCAATACTGGGGCAACTGGGATCAGTTTTCCAGTGCCCAGGCTTTTTACAGACATGGCAATATGGTTTCTTTTCAGGAGAGGAAGGAGTTTGGGACCCACCCCCAGAAGAGGAATTTTGGGGCCCTGTAGGGGACTTATCCTTAGATTTATCCCCACCTTTCTCTTGGGACTTAGTAGAATCTTTCTTCTGGTCACCACCCTGATTTCTAGTTTTTACTCTGGTCCTGACCCATTTGTCTGCCTTCTTTCCCAATTCTTGGGGAGAGGTCAGATCAGAGTCCACCAGATACTGGTGCAAAAGCTGGTTTTGACAATTATTAAGGATCTGCTCCCTCATAATCAAATTGTACAATCCTAAAAAGTCATGCACTTTGTTGCCATGTATCCAACCTTCCAGAGCCTTTGTAGCACAGTCTACAAAATCAACCCAGTCTTGAGTCTGAGCTTTTGGGTGTCTCTGAACTTCAACCTATACTGTTCAGTGGTTAGGCCAAACCCATCTATCAGAGCACTCTTCAAGACTGTGTAATTGTCAGCATCCTCTTCTCTTACAGTGAGGAGCTTGTCTCTACCTTTGTCTGCAAAGGAGAGCCACAAGATTGCTGCCCACTGCCTCTGGGGGACCTTCTGAACTTTACAGGCCCTCTCCAGTGCAGTTATCCATTTGTGGATGTCATCCCCACTCTGGTAGGGAGGGACAATCTTGCTCAGGTTCCTATGGTCATAGGACCTTTCCCTGTCTCTAGGGACATGGCTGCCACCATGGGACTCTAGTCCCAACTTTCTTCTCTCTCTAAGGAGATCTAGGGATTCCCTATCTAAAGCCAATTGCTTTTTCTGATTTCCAGCTGAGTTTCCTCATACTGGACCAGTCTGTCTCTTCTCTCATGAGAGGATTCCCTCCTGTGAGAGGAGATAGAGCTCCCTATGGAGGTGCCAGAGTGGTTAGACTCCTGAGAAGGAGATCTAGACTTCCTGGGCACACTCTTAATCCTTCCTGGGGGACAAAGAGGGCATCATTCTGATCATCCTCATCATCTTCCACAGGAGGGATTGGGTTAACCAGGTCAGGGTCATTGTCACCCTCCTGGCCAGTTTCAGAGGGGGGGGCTGGGGGTATTGGTACCCCTGGCCTCGTCCTCTTCCTCTGCCCCACCCTCAGCTCCTACCCCTTCAGTCCCCAAGGGCTTACTAAGGTCATAAGCCACCAACAACTCCTTGAGGTGTTGGGTGGTGGGGCTTTGGCCTGTCCTTATTTTTCTCAAGTTGCATAAAGCTCTCAATTCCAAGAATGGGAGTGTATCATACTTGGAGGGTGGAAGCTCAATGGCTTCCTGCAAGGATTCTTTAGATCCTACCCTTAAAGACATTACTAGTGTGGTGTGGTGTATGCACTACCTACTCTAGTGTGGCCCACTAAACTCTCTTGAGTTGTAGAAAGGGTTGTGCTATCACTTAACACACAACTCTAAGTTCAGTAGAACTTACTGTATTCTAAGCTTAAATTATATGTACCTTAGGTACCTTTAGTGGTTTTCAGTTGATCAATTCAATTGAGATTATCTGGTAAAACAATAGCAAGCTGGAATCCCACACGCTGCACACCAATGTGAGAAGTTGGCCTGGCATATGCTGTCCACTAATTATAGTGTATATGGTAAGGACAAAAGGTCAAGAAGAGGCCGCTTCGGTCCTCGGGTAGCCTAGGCTACTAAATTATTTTTAGGCAGCATTAATCAGGTAGCACAAAGTAGTATAGTCCAGGCGGGACTAATTACGCAATGGATGCTGGGACACAAAGTAGATATGATATCACATTTATTAACGGCATAAATGGATTAACATAACTTACTTGCATAATAATAGTTCTGGTGCTCACACATAGAAGTGAAAGTGCGTGAAGTGAGGAGTGTTTGTGACATTAAAAACTTTACATCGCATTGAAAACAACCATATAAAAACTCCTAAGTAATTAGTTGCAATAATGGAGTTTTAAGGTGTATAGGTCGACGGCGTTTCGATCTTATGAATGTAAGATCATCATCAGGACGGAGCAAGTGTGAACAAGTAGAATCTATTAAAGGAAAACCAAAAATCAAACAATGGTCCCGAAAAGAACAACCAAGTTAAGAGCAAGACCTAAATTACTAAGGGATTCTAGAAATAACCTGAGTACAAATTGAGTTAAGGACTGCTAATGAAAAATAACGTTAATTGAGAATTAATTAGAGGTACCATGTAATGAGACCTCAGAGTAGCAGGTGGTTCCAAGGCTTCCTATAGAGGTAGGCATGCGAAGGACATACTGGATAGTGGGGTCACGCTGCAACTGGGGAGGTGTCAGCGCAGGGAAATTGAATGCGCGTAAGAAGTAAACTCGAGAATCAGACAAGTGAAGCACGACTAGGTAAGGAAGTGCTGCAAGAGGGGCAGGGGCCCGGGGGCAACACGGTGGTGGAGAGGGACTTACTTGGGCTATTCAGTCTCCAAGGAGCATCGTGAGTTCTGAAGATAAACAAGTCATGCGCGCAGGACGGGACCTGGTGAGTTCTGCAAGGGAGGGAAAGGGGTTAGTGTAGGGCCTGAGCTACTGAGGTGCGAGCGGCGTGGGTAGAAGCAGTACTTACTTCAAGGCCAGGAAGGGCCGCTGGCGGAGGAGAACCCAGAATTTACGGGCGTTAGTGCAGGTAAACAAGCGAGTCAATCTTTTACTCCAAGGTTGAGAACCATGGGTGACTCGGACGTTAGTTCCGGAGGCAAGCAGGAGAATCAATCTCTAAGGGGGAAGGGAGGAGGGCGGCACAATGGTAAGGGCGCCGTGTACAGAAAAGAGTCAAGGGATACTTCGGAAATTAAATTACTGGAAAGACGAAGGCTGGAAACTTACTAGTGGGAGCCTGCTGGTGAAGAGCGAAGGAGACCGCGAGTTGCTCGAGCGTGGAGCCGATACTGGACCATGGCAGCTGTGAGACTTAAAGGATATGCCGCGAGTGACGCGCATGGGCAAAGGTAGCGAGGCTGAAACTAGACTGTATAACGCCGCCATCTTGGGAAGGCACTAGTGAAGACCCAGTAGCGCGCATGTGTAGAAAAAAGGAGCTAAGTTCTAGCACTACTAAAGAACTGTAGTGGGCGACTAACGCAGAGTCCCAGTGAAATAAAATAAAATAAAATAAAGGAGAGCGATTCAAAGGGTTATAGAAGAGCCCATATGTAGGGGGAATAAGAGACATTTGCAACAAGGTGAAATCAAGATTTCATGATATTTAGAAGAATACAGACAATTAAAAATTAAGAATATATATAAAAAATTATATACATAGAACTGAGAGATTTTACAGGATCATGTTCCATTCTTCAACAGTGTTAAGTCCATTGTTAAGTCCATTTTCGATGGAACGACAGTTGAACATCCATTTACATTCCAGCCTGTTAAGAGTAGCTTGAGGGTCACAGCCTCTCTTGTGTGGGCGAAGGCGAAGGCTGTCAATCACTTGCCAACGTAGATCTTGTTCAGAGTGTCCTTTCTCAATGAAATGTTCCACCAATGGGGCCGTCAAGATACCGCAGCGTATCCGGCTTTTATGTTGACTGATTCTCGCTTTTATTTTCTGGGTGGTTTGTCCCACATAGATGAGGTTGCAAGGACATTTGACACAGTAAATTACATTCATTGAGTTACAGTTTGAGAAGAAGCTCAATTGGTGCGTAGTGGTGCCATATTCAAATGTTTTTGTGTTTCTCGTGAGTGGGCATGCAACACAGTTACCACATTTAAAATGTCCTACTATAGGAGGGAGACCTAAGAACGATTGCACAGTAGTCTCATCTCGGGCTTGTTTATATGCCCGGACAATGTGGTCTTTAATGTTGCGCCCACGTTTAAAGGAAAACAAGGGAGCTTCATTAGTGATGTCAATTGAGGTAAGGAGAGGCCAGTGTTTTTTTATCATTTTGGTAATTTTATTGCTGGCTGGACAGAATGTGGTCACGCATGCAATACGTGATATGGTTTTCTTTGGTCTGGTTTCCAAAAGGAATTCCCTATGTGAGAACCACGCACGTTTCATAGATCTTTTCACTAATCTTCTAGGGTAGCCTCTGTACATGAGTTTGTCACAAAGTATGTCTGCTTCCTGAAGTAGTCTTCTTTTAGTTTACAGTTTCTCCGTATTCTTAAGAATTGGCCATACGGAAGGCCATCCCTCAGTGCTCTAGGGTGGGCACTATTGTAGTGGAGAAGAGTGTTGCGTTCTGAGGGCTTTCTGTACAAGGTCGTGTAGAGACCTCCCTCAGTAGGTTTGACAGTGACATCGAGATAGTCAACTTGTGTGTTGCTAGAATTGTAGGTGAATCTAAGGTCAGGCTGGCAGCTGTTAAGCCATGAGACGAAGCTGTCTAATTCAGTTGTGGTGCCTTGCCAGATCATAAAAACATCATCGATGTATCGGTGCCAGCTTCTTATGTGATTACGATGTGGATTGACTTGATTAAGGACCAGAGATTTTTCAATGTCGTCTACATAGAGAATAGCAAAATTTGGGGCGAAAACTGCTCCCATACTTGTACCCTTGCATTGTTTGTAATATTTGTCATTGAACATGAAGTAATTCTTGGTAAGTGCTATTGTCAACAGGGAGATGATGAATTCTGTCGGTACTTTATGTGGTCTGGGTCTGTTGTTAAGATGTGTCTCAATAACTGTTGCTCCCTTATCCTGCGGGATGTTGGTGTAAAGGGATTCTATATCCAGAGTGACTAGAAGTTCATGTGTGGGATCAAAATGTTCCTGCTCTACCAGATTGATGAAATGTGTGGTGTCTTTCACATAGGCTACGGTGTCAAGTACTAGGTCATGAATGAAAAAATCGATGTATCTACCTAGTGGCTCAAGAATAGAGCCACATCCAGATAGGATGGGTCTTCCTGGTGGATTATCTTGATTTTTATGGACTTTCGGAAGTGTGTATATTACTGGAGTCCTAGGATTTTCATTGTTGAGGTAGAGAAACTCTCTGTGACTGATATAGCCTAGGGTTTCGGCTTCTTTGGTTATATTCTGGATAAGACTTTTTATTTCAGCTAAAGGGTTATGTCTGAGTAATTCATAGTGAGTCGTGTTATTTATTTGGCGTATAATTTCATTGTCATAGGATGTTTTGTCTTGGATGACGATGCCACCGCCTTTATCACATGGCTTGATGACGATGTTGTCCATGTTTTTCAATTTGAGGAGACTATTCTTTTCTTCTAGACTGATATTATAGGGAATGAAATCGTGTTGTTTTCTCAGTTTTTCTAAGTCCTTCAGGACTAAGTTTTCGCAGGTGATAACCTCCGGAGGAAGGGCGCTGGAAGGTGGGTTAAAGGTTGATTTGGGACGCAGACCCGTCGCGTCGTTGTTGGTTTGGGACTCTTTGTCAAGAAAGAAGGATTTTAATCTTATCTAATTATAGTGGGCACCTTGCACCAGTCCAAACAACCCCTTATTGGAGATAGGTTAAAGACAACCTTATTGAAAGCTATCCTAGTGGTAGCTATGGAGAGCAGCCTTCAGGCTAAGTCTTGCAGGAATGTAAAGCAGCTTGTTTTACCAGTCTATAATCTCTTGAGTGACCAAATGAAAGAGCACCACACCAGGTATATATTAAAAATATATGTATTTATTGCTAAACACACCCCTCTAGTCTCTTTATGAGGCTAGAGTTCGAAGTACATAAGTTAGAAGTTATTAAATCACAGTAATAGCACAAATACACGTTTGGGCCCTAGGGGCGTACCAAACCATATACCAATAAAGTGGTATGCGAACCACGACTGAACTAGACACTAGGCCTAGAGCCTCTAGAAGTGCTTGGACCACAAGGAACCACCCAAGGTAGTGACACAGGGGACCTACGGGAGACGCGTGCAGTGTAAATACACAACCGCGATACGCCGTTGACTTCTATGGAGAAAGTCGGGATCGGGAAATTAGAGAAAAGGGACACTTAAAAGAGGACTAGGACAAAACCCTTTGAGACCTAGGACTTTGAAGAGTCTCTACCCACGGGAGCACCGGAGTACTCGTGTTACCTCACCCAGGGAAGCCGGGTGCATAGGTGCCTTTCGGGGTCGGGTTTCGTCGTCGATTCGAATGGCGATCTGCTGCAAAGTGCTGCTGGCGGCCAAGAGAAAAGTGTCCGGGTGGATCCAAGAGTGGATCGGAGTTCTGAAGAACCTGAAAGCAGAGGGGACAGAGTCTGGGTCACTAGCCAGTGACCAGGAAGGCGATGGACAGATGCCCACCGATGTCGAGTGCTTCAGGTGCATTGACGGTCGTCTTGACTCTTCAGCCACGAGGCCCTTGAGGCGTTGTCGGTGACTAGGAGCAGGATTCGGGCTGGTACACGATGTCTGTCAAGTGCTGAGGTGTCGGCGACCAGATTGGACCCAACAAGCCTTGGCAACGGCAAGTCTTGATGCAGAGGAAGATCGTCAATGGTGCAGACCAGCAAGGTCTGGGGAACTCACCCAGTGAGGGTAAGTGAGGACAGGCCTGGAGCAATCAGGATGCCAAGTTAGAAAAGATTGGCCTCCGTTAAGGGCTACTAGCCAACGGGCTAGCGACCGCGAAGGAGCCTCGTGATGCCGCACGTGGATCTGGCTTACAGGACACTCGTGGAGTGGGGGCCAGTGTTCTTCGGTGCACGTGGTGCTGGAGGCTAGGGCTACTCGAAGCCCAAAGCACGACTTCTTGGGAGATCCAGAAGAGGATGCATTTGCAAATGTGCTCGGTGTCCAGGGGTCACGGTCTCAAGTCACACACGATAGCCACGGGCCTCAGCTTTGCTGGGGACTCAGGGTAGCCTCGGGGAAGTCTGAGAATCTACCTCTGGTGATGCGATGACTTCGGCGTCCGACGGGAGCTTCAGAAATGCGAACCGGACAGATGCTTCTTTGTTGCCTGCCAAGCAGGGGAGTCACTCCTTGACCCCAAGGGAGATTCTTCTGTCCTCTAATCGTGAGTAGAGCGTCGAAGGTTCAGGATTCAGTTTCAGAGTTTCGTCCAGGGATAATCTAAAGTCCTAAGGACTGGGTTCCTTCCTTTATACTAAAGATAGGGGTTGGACTACTCTGTGGCCCCACCTATGGGTGGGTCAGGGCAGAGGGGTGGCTACACCCCTTTCCCTTTGTCCAGTTCGCGCCAAAGCAGGGGCTGCAAGCCCTGATCCGGTTTGAACTGGGGTATGCACAGGGACACCAAATGTGCCCCCAGTGCAGGACTTCAAAGCACCCGAAAGTGCTCCCGCCCAGCCCCAATACACATTATCCTGTCTGGGGAGGTGGTCACACCTCCCTGGGACAGGAAACCTATTGTCCAGGCCTCCCTGCCGGAGTTTCGTCCAGCAGCAGGAGGCCACACTCGTGTCTGTGGCAGCAGCATCCATTTTGTGATGCCAGGGCTCTGGAAAGAAGTTACCGGGCTAGCCAGAGTTAACATGTCTTTCCCTCTAGAAGGGTGGAATGCTACCCCCGCCGTCAGGATTGGCGGGGGGTAGTATTCCAAGATGTTTGACACCAAACACGACATGTTTAGGTGCAGCCATTCCAAAGTTAGCATTTTACCGCGAGGATATAATGCGCTTAAGAGTATATGGTCAGGCTGCACTACAAACAGCATCAGAGATGGTCTCCGAACGCTGCAGAGGGGCCCTGCTCATGCAGGGGCACCCTCTCACATAGGAACCATGCACTCTGCCTTTAGGATTGATAAGGCCTGCCTTAGGAGTGACTTATAGGTTTATATGTGTGTATGTATTTAGTGATATAGGTAACCTATATCACAGTAAGAGTGCATGCACCACCTTACCCAGGCTGCAGTAGCAGACCTGTGGTGTCAGTTTGGATGGCCTTCCAGGGGTGGCATAATACATTTTTGCAGCCCCTGGCAGGCCTCTGAGGTACCTATGCCCTTGGTACATAGTATACCATATACTAGGGACTTATAAGGGCACTCCAGATCCCAATCAGTGATGTGCCTAAGGCACATGGAAACCATTTTACAGAGAAAGCAGATAGACTGGGGCCCTGAATAGCAGGATCCCAGTCCAACTAAGTCATAAACCAGCAAAACACCATAAAAAAAATGGGGGCAACCATATAGTCAGATTCCACCTTCCTACACAGTGGTGCTTGTGTAGTGTAGGGGGTCATGCTGGGGGTAGTGTTTTAGGGTTTAGGGTAGTGCAGTGGTGTTTGTGTAGTGTAGGGGGTCATGTTTTAGGGTAGTGCAGTGGTGTTTGGGTAGTGTAGGGGGTCGTGCTGGGGGTATTGTTTTAGGATTTAGGTTAGTGCAGTGGTGTTTGGGTAGTGTAGGGGATCGTGCTGGGGGTAGTGTTTTAGGGTTTAGGGTAGTGCAGTGGTGTTTGTGTAGTGTAGGGGGTCGTGCTGGGGGTAGTGTTTTAGGGTTTAGGGTAGTGCAGTGGTGCTTGTGTAGTGTAGGGGGTCGTGCTGGGGGTAGTGTTTTAGGGTTTAGGGTAGTGCAGGCGTGTTTGTGTAGTGTAGGGGGTCATGTTTTAGGGTAGTGCAGTGGTGTTCGGGCAGTGTAGGGGGTCATGCTGGGGGTGGTGTTTCAGGGTTTAGGGCAGTGCAGTGGTGTTCGGGCAGTGTAGTGGGTCGTGCAGGGGGTGGTGTTTCAGGGTTTAGGGCAGTGCAGTGGTGTTCGGGCAATGTAGGGGGTCGTGCTGGGGCTGGTGTTTCAGGGTTTAGGGCAGTGCAGTGGTGTTCGGGCAGTGTAGGAGGTCTTGCTGGGGGTGGTGTTTCAGGGTTTAGGGCAGTGGTGTTCGGGCAGTGTTGGTGGTCTTCCTGGGGGTGATGTTTCAGGGTTTAGGGCAGTGCAGTGGTGTTCGGGCAGTGTAGGGGGTCTTTCTGGGGGTAGTGTTTCAGGGTTTAGGGCAGTGCAGTGGTGTTCGTGCAGTGTAGGGGGTCATGCTGGGGATGGTGTTTCAGGGTTTAGGGCAGTGCAGTAGTGTTCGGGCAGTGTTGGGGGTCGTGCAGGGGGTGGTGTTTCAGGGTTTAGGGCAGTGCAGTGGTGTTCGGGCAGTGTAGGGTGTCGTGCTGGGGGTGGTGTTTCAGGGTATAGGGCAGTGCAGTGGTGTTCGGGCAGTGTAGGGGGTCGTGCACGGGGTGGTGTTTCAGGGTTTAGGGCAGTGCAGTAGTGTTCGGGCAGTGTAGGGGGTCGTGCTGGGGCTGGTGTTTCAGGGTTTAGGGCAGTGCAGTGGTGTTCGTGCAGTGTAGGTGGATGTGCTTGGGCTGGTGTTTCAGGGTTTAGGGCAGTGCAGTGGTGTTCGGGCAGTGTAGGGGGTCGTGCTGGGGCTGGTGTTTCAGGGTTTAGGGCAGTGCAGTGGTGCTCAGGCAGTGTAGGGGGTCGTGCTGGGGGTGGTGTTTCTGGGTTTAGGGTAGTGCAGTGGTGTTCGGGCAGTGTAGGGGGTCATGCTGGGGCTGGTGTTTCAGGGTTTAGGGCAGTGCAGTGGTGTTCGGGCAGTGTAGGGGGTCGTGCTGGGGCTGGTGTTTCAGGGTTTTGGGCAGAGCAGTGGTGTTCGGGCAGTGTAGGGGGTCATGCTGGGGGTGGTGTTTCAGGGTTTAGGGCAGTGCAGTAGTGTTCGGGCATTGTAGGAGGTCGAGCTGGGGATGGTGTTTCAGGGTTTAGTGCAGTGGTGTTCGGGCAGTGTAGTGGGTCTTGCTGGGGGTGATGTTTCAGGGTTTAGGGCAGTGGAGTGGTGTTCGGGCAGTGTAGGGGGTCTTGCTGGGGTTAGTGTTTCAGGGTTTAGGTCAGTGCAGTGGTGTTTGGGCAGTGTAGGGGGTCGTGCTTGGGGTGGTGTTTCAGGGTTTAGGGCAGTGCAGTGGTGTTCGGGCAGTGTAGGGGGTCGTGAAGGGGTGGTGTTTCAGGGTTTAGGGCAGTGCAGTGGTGTTCGGGCAGTGTAGGGGGTTGTGCTGGGGGTGGTGTTTCAGGGTTTAGGGCGGTGCAGTGGTGTTCGAACAGTGTAGGGGGTCGTGCAGTTGCTGGTGTTTCAAGGTTTAGGGCAGTGCAGTGGTGTTCTGGCAGTGTAGGGGGTCGTGCTGGGGGTAGTGTTTTAGGGTTTAGGGTAGTGCAGTGGTGCTTGTGTAGTGTAGGGGGTTGTGCTGGGGGTAGTGTTTTAGGGTTTAGGGTAGTGCAGTGGTGTTTGTATAGTGTAGGGGGTCATGTTTTAGGGTAGTGCAGTGGTGTTTGGGTAGTGTAGGGGGTTGTGCTGGGGGTATTGTTTTAAGATTTATGTTAGTGCAGTGGTGTTTGGGTAGTGTAGGGGATCGTGCTGGGGGTAGTGTTTTAGGGTTTAGGGTAGTGCAGTGGTGTTTGTGTAGTGTAGGGGGTCGTGCTGGGGGTAGTGTTTTAGGGTTTAGGGTAGTGCAGTGGTGCTTGTGTAGTGTAGGGGGTCGTGGTGGGGGTAGTGTTTTAGGGTTTAGGGTAGTGCAGGCGTGTTTGTGTAGTGTAGGGGGTCATGTTTTAGGGTAGTGCAGTGGTGTTTGGGTAGTGTAGGGGGTCGTGCAGCGTTCGGAGACCATCTCTGATTCTGTTTGTAGTGCAGCCTGACCATATACTCTAAAGCGCATTATATCCTCGCGGTAAAATGCTAACTTTGGAATGGCTGCACCTAAACATGTCGTGTTTGGTGTCAAACATCTTGGAATACTACCCCCCCGCCAATGCTGGCGGCGGGGGTAGCATTCCACCCTTCTAGAGGGAAAGACATGTTAACTCTGACTAGTCCGGTAACTTCTTTCCAGAGCCCTGGCATCACAAAATGGATGCTGCTGCCACAGACACGAGTCTGGCCTCCTGCTGCTGGACGAAACTCCGGCAGGGGAGGCCTGGACAATAGGTTTCCTGTCCCAGGGAGGTGTGACCACCTCCCCAGACAGGATAATGTGTATTGGGGCTGGGCGGGAGCACTTTCGGGTGCTTTGAAGTCCTGCACTGGGGGCACATTTGGTGTCCCTGTGCATACCCCAGTTCAAACCGGATCAGGGGCTTGTAGCCCCTGCTTTGGCGCGAACTGGACAAAGGGAAAGGGGTGTAGCCACCCTCTGCCCTGACCCACCCATAGGTGGGGCCACAGAGTAGTCCAACCCCTATCTTTAGTATAAAGATAGGAACCCAGTCCTTAGGACTTTAGATTATCCCTGGACGAAACTCTGAAACTGAATCCTGAACCTTCGACGCTCTACTCACGATTAGAGGACAGAAGAATCTCCCTTGGGGTCAAGGAGTGACTCCCCTGCTTGGCAGGCACCAAAGGAGCATCTGTCCGGTTCGCATTTCTGAAGCTCCCGTCGGACGCCGAAGTCATTGCATCACCAGAAGTGGATTCTCAGACTTCCCCGAGGCTATCCTGAGTCCCCAGCAAAACTGAGGCCCGTGGCTATCGTGGGTGACTTGAGACCGTGACCCCTGGACACCGAGCATATTTGCAAGTGCATCCTCTTCTGGGTCTCCCAAGAAGTCGTGCTTTGGGCTCCGAGTAGCCCTAGCCTCCAGCACCACCTGCACCAAAGATCACTGGCCCCCACTCCACGAGTGTCATGTAAGCCAGATCCACGTGCGGCGTCACGAGGCTCCTTCGCGGTCGCTAGCCCGTTGGCTAGTAGCCCTTAAGGAAGGCCAATCCTTTTCTTACTTGGCATCCTAGTTGCTCCAGGCCTGCCCTCACTTACCCTCGCTGGGTGAGTTCCACAGACCTTGCTGGTCTGCACCATCGACGATCTACATCTTCATCAAGACTTGCCGTTGCCAAGGCTTGTTGGGTCCAATCTGGTCGCCGCCACCTCAGCACTCGACAGACATCGTGTACCAGCCCGAATCCTGCTCCTGGTCGCCGACAACGCCTCCTGGACCTCGTGGCTGAAGAGTCAAGACGACCGTCACCGCACCTGAAGCACTCAACATCGGTGGGCATCTGTCCATCGCCTTCCTGGTCACTGGCTAGTGACCCAGACTCTGTCCCCTCTGCTTTCAGGTTCTTCAGAACTCCGATCCACTCTTGGATCCACCCGGACACTTTTCTCCTGGTCGCCAGCAGCACTTTGCAGCAGATCGCCATACGAAACGACGACGAAACCCGACCCCGAAAGGCACCTATGCACCCGGCTTCCCTGGGTGAGGTAACACGAGTACTCCAGTGCTCCCGTGGGTAGAGACTCTTCAAAGTCCTAGATCTCAAAGGGTTTTGTCCTAGTCCTCTTTTAAGTGTCCCTTTCCTCTATTTTCCCGATTCCGACTTTCTCCATAGAAGTTAACGGCGTATCGCGGTTGTGTATTTACACTGCACGCGTCTCCCGTGGGTCCCCTGTGTCACTACCTTGGGTGGTTCCTTGTGGTCCAAGCACTTCTAGAGGCTCTAGGCCTAGTGTCTAGTTCAGTCGGGGTTCGCATACCACTTTATTGGTATATGGTTTGGTACGCCCCTAGGGCCCAAACGTGTATTTGTGCTATTACTGTGATTTAAGATCTTATAACCTATGTACTTCGAACTCTAGCCTCATAAAGAGACTAGAGGGGTGTGTTTAGTAATAAATACATATATTTTGAATATATACCTGGTGTGGTGCTCTTTCATTTGGTCACTCAAGAGATTATAGACTGGTAAAACAAGCTGCTTTACATTCCTTCAAGACTTAGCCTGAAGGCTGCTCTCCATAGCTACCACTAGGATAGCTTTCAATAAGGTTGTCTTTAACCTATCTACCATAAGAGTCGATTTGGACTGGTGCAAGGTGCCCACTATAATTAGTGGACAGCATATGCCAGGCCAACTTCTCACATTGGTGTGCAGCGTGTGGGATTCCAGCTTGCTATTGTTTTACCAGATAATCTCAATTGAATTGATCAACTGAAAACCACTAAAGGTACCTAAGGTACATATAATTTAAGCTTAGAATAACAGTAAGTTCTACTGAACTTAGAGTTGTGTGTTAAGGGATAGCACAACCCTTTCTACAACTCAAGAGAGTTTAGTAGGCCACACTAGAGTAGGTAGTGCATACACCACACCACACTAGTAATGTCTTTAAAAGCAGGATCCAAAGATTCCTTGCAGGAAGCCATTGAGCTTCCACCCTCCAAGTATGATACACTCCAATTCTTGGAATTGAGAGCTTTATGTAACGTGAGGAAATTAAGGACAGGCCAAAGTCCCACCACCCAACACCTCAAGGAGTTGTTGGTGGCTTATGATCTTAGTAAGTCCTCAGAGACTGAAGGGGTAGGAGCAGAGGGTGGGCCAGCAGATGAGGAAGGGGCCAGGGGTACCACTACCCCCAGCCCCCCCTCTGAAACTGACCAGGAGGGTGACAATGACCCTGACCTGGAAAACCCAATCAGTTCTGGGGAAGATGAAGATGAGGATCTAGAAAACCACACCTTTGTCCCCCCAGGAAGGATTATGAGTGTGCTCAGAAATTCTAGGTCTCCTTCTCAGGAGTCTAACCACTCTGGCACCTCCATAGGGAGCTCTGTTTCTTCTCACAGGAGGGAATCCTCTCATGAGAGAAGAAAGAGACTGGTCCAGTATGAGGAAACTCAACTAGAGATCAGGAAGAAGCAATTGGCTTTAGATAGAGAATCCCTAGATCTCCTTAGAGAGAGAAGAAAGTTGGGACTAGAGTCCCATGGTGGCAGCCATGTCCCTAGAGATAGGGAAAGGTCCTATGACCATAGGAACCTGAGCAAGATTGTCCCTCCCTACCAGAGTGGGGATGATATCCACAAATGGATAACTGCTTTAGAGAGGGCCTGTAAAGTACAGAAGGTCCCTCAGGAGCAGTGGGCAGCAATCTTGTGGCTCTCCTTTGCTGACAAAGGTAGAGACAAGCTCCTCACTGTTAGAGAGGAGGAAGCTGACAATTACAAGGTCTTGAAGAGTGCTCTTATTGATGGGTTTGGCCTAACCACTGAACAGTACAGGTTGAAGTTCAGAGACACCCAAAAAGCACAGACTCAAGACTGGGTAGACTATGTGGATTGTTCTGCCAAGGCTCTGGAAGGCTGGTTGATGGGCAGTAAGGTGTGTGACTTCTCAGGATTGTATAATCTGATAATGAGGGAGCAGATTCTTAATAACTGTCAAAATCAGCTGTTGCATCAATACCTGGTTGACTCTGATCTGACCTCTCCCAAGAATTGGGAAAGAAGGCAGACAAATGGGTCAGAACCAGGGTGAAGCAGAAGGTACAGAACCAAGGTGGGGAAACCAAGAAGCAAGATGCTAAGAACTCTGACAAGGGTGGGGAGAAGGGTAAAGATCAAAAGTCTTCATCAGGCCCCCAAAAATCTTCTTCTGGTGGGGATTCCCAGTCTACCAAGGGTAAAGGCCAAAGAAAACCATGGTGCAAGGTCTGTGAGCAAAAGACCCACTGGACCAGTGATTGCACCAAGTCCAAAGACTCCAGTCCAGCACCCACCAATGCCCCTAAGGCACCTGTTCCCCTAGTACAGTTGGTGGAGGTGCTCCAGCAAAGGGTTTAGTAGGGTTCACCCTGGGAACTGAGTTGGGCTCTGACCTAGTTAGAGAACTGACTCAGGCTGTGTTAGTCTGTGATGGAGGCATGGATGTGCCCTCCACTATGAGTCCCAGTAATCTGGGCAAGTACAGACAACAGCCTTTAATCAATGGACGAGAGGCTTTGGCATTTAGGGACACAGGGGCAAGTGTCACAATGGTGACACAAGACCTTGTGCTACCTGGGCAAGTTATGCTTGGTGAGTTGTACCAAGTGACCAATGCTATCAATGTCAGAACAGATCATACTCTGGCAGTTGTTAACTTCTCCTGGGGAGGGGTAACTGGCCTTAAGAAGGTTGTGGTAAGTGCAAACCTACCAGTCGAATGCTTGCTTGGCAATGACTTAGAGACTTCTGCTTGGGCAGAAGTGGAGCTCAGGACCCATGCAGAAATGCTGGGGATCCCTGCAGATGTGTTTGCTGTGACCAGGTCACAAGCCAAAATGTCTAGCACTGAACAGGCCTTGGTTTCTGGAAGAATGGACCAAGTGCCTTCCAAGAGGAGGAGTAGTAGGATTAAGGCAGTGCCTTCCCCTTGGCTCAGGAGGAAGATCAGTCCCTTGAGGGGGATGATCTCAGCCCTGAAGAAGGAACTGTCCCAGAGGAACTGGAACCTGACCAGGTTGAGTTCTTGGGGACAGGGGACCTTCTAGGGCAGATCTGAGCCAGGAGCAGCAGAGCTGCCCCTCCCTTGAACCCCTCAGACAGCAAGCTGCTGCTGAGGCTGCTGGGAAAGCTAGTGGTCCCCATACAGTGTATTGGGATGATGGACTCCTGTACTCAGAGAGTAGAGACCCCAAGCCTGGTGCTACCAGGAGGTTGGTAATACCTTTGAAGTTCAGGGGCTTCCTATTGACCCTAGCCCATGATATTCCCTTAGCAGGACACCTGGGCCAGAACAAGACTTGGGACAGAATTGTCCCTCACTTTCACTGGCCCCACATGTATGAAGACAGTAAGGAGTTTTGTCGCTCCTGTGTAACCTGCCAAGCCAGTGGCAAAGCAGGTGGCACTACAAAGGCCCCCTGATACCACTACCTGTGGTGGGGGTGCCCTTTGAGAGGGTAGGGATTGACATTGTTGGTCCCATGGATCCCCAAACAGCCTCTGGGCACAGGTTTATCCTGGTGGTAGTGGATCATGCCACCAGGTACCCAGAAGCTATTCCCCTCAGGACCACTACAGCACCTGTGGTGGCAAGGGCCCTCCTGGGAACCTTCTCAAGAGTGGGTTTTCCTAAGGAGGTAGTATCAGACAGGGATGCTAACTTCATGTCTGGGTACTTAAAAGCAATGTGGAAGGAGTGTGGAGTGACTTATAAGTTCACCACACCCTATCACCCACAATGCAATGGTTTAGTTGAGAGATTCAACAAAACCTTGAAGGGCATGATTAAAGGGCTCCCAGAAAAGCTTAGGCGTAGATGGGACATACTCTTGCCCTGCCTTTTATTCGCATATAGGGAGGTGCCTCAGAAGGGGTTGGTTACAGCCCTTTTGAACTTCTGTTTGGCCACCCTGTGAGGGGTCCACTGTGCTTGGTGAATGAAGGATGGGAGTTACCTCTCAAGCCCCCAAAGCAAGATATAGTGGACTATGTACTTGGTCTCCGCTCCAGGATGGCTGAGTACATGAAAAAGGCAACCAAAAACCTTGAGGCTAGCCAGGAACTTCAAAAGGCCTGGCATGACCAAAGGCTGTTCTGACTGTTTACCAGCCAGGACAGAAGGTGTGGGTGTTGGAGCCAGTGGCCCCAGCAGCTCTCCAAGATAAATGGAGTGGACCCCACACTATTGTTGAGCAGAAGGGTTAGGTCACTTACTTAGTGGACCTGGGAACACCCAGGAGTCCCCACAGGGTTCTCCATGTCAACAGGTTAAAACCATATGTGGACAGGGCAGACATGGGCTTGCTCATGGCTACTGATGAAGGGCAGGAGGAAGAGAGTGACCCACTCCCTGACCTGCTCTCACAGAACCCTGACGATGGGTCAGTTGATGGTGTAGCCTTGGCAGGCAGCCTCACTACCCAGCAACAAACTGATTGCAGGCAAGTCCTCAATCAGTTTAGACATATGTTTTCACTGACACCCAGTCAGACCACCTGGTGCACTCATGAAGTGGACACTGGGGACAGTCTGCCTATTAAAAACAAGATTTATAGGCAACCTGACCATGTCAGGGACTGTATCAGGACTGAAGTCCAGAAAATGTTGGAGTTGGGAGTTATTGAACCCTCAGATAGCCCTTGGGCTAGTCCAGTAGTCCTTGTACCGAAACCTCACACCAGTGGTGGAAAAAGAGAGATGAGGTTTTGTGTGGACTACAGGGTGTAGGAGAGTAGGATCTGCTTCACATGGGTACCCCCACTTTTTGCTGATGCTTCACTGTTTTTCGACATTAGTCTGGCTGGGGCCCTGCTAATCAGAACCCCAGCCTAGCTGCTTCCTCTCTAAAATGGTTTCCATGTGCCTTAGGCACATCACTGATTGGGATCTGAGTGCCCTTATAAGTCCCTAGTATATGGTATACTATGTACCAAGGGCATAGGTACCTCAGAGGACCTGCCAGGGGCTGCAGCATGTATTATGCCACCCCTGGAAGGCCATCCAAACTGACACCACAGGTCTGCTACTGCAGCCTGGGTAAGGTGGTGCATGCACCCCTTACTGTGATATAGGTTACCTATATCACTAAAAGCATACACACATATAAACCTATAAGTCACTCCTAAGGCAGGCCTTATCAATCCTAAAGGCAGAGTGCATGGTTCCTATGTGAGAGGGTGCCCCTGCATGAGCAGGGCCCCTCTGCAGCGTTCGGAGACCATCTCTGATGCTGTTTGTAGTGCAGCCTGACCATGTACTCTTAAGCGCATTATATCCTCGCGGTAAAATGCTAACTTTGGAATGGCTGCACCTAAACATGTCGTGTTTGGTGTCAAACATCTTGGAATACTACCCCCCGCCAATCCTGGCGGCGGGGCAGAATTCCACCCTTCTAGAGGGAAAGGCATGTTAACTCTGACGAGTCCGGTAACTTCTTTCCAGAGCCCTGGCATCACAAAATGGATGCTGCTGCCACAGACACGAGTCTGGCCTCCTGCTGCTGGACGAAACTCCGGCAGGGGAGGCCTGGACAATAGGTTTCCTGTCCGAGGGAGGTGTGACCACCTCCCCAGACAGGACAATGTGTATTGGGGCTGGGCGGGAGCACTTTCGGGTGCTTTGAAGTCCTGCACTGGGGGCACATTTGGTGTCCCTGTGCATACCCCAGTTCAAACCGGATCAGGGGCTAGCAGCCCCTGCTTTGCGCGAACTGGACAAAGGGAAAGGGTGTAGCCACCCCTCTGCCCTGACCCACCCATAGGTGGGGCCACAGAGTAGTCCATCCCCTATTTTTAGTATAAAGGTAGGAACCCAGTCCTTAGGACTTTAGATTATACCTGGACGAAACTCTGACACTGAATCCTGGACCTTCGACGCTCTACGACAAGATTAGAGGACTGAAGAATCTCCCTTGGGGTCAAGGAGTGACTCCCTGCTTGGCAGGCACCAAAGAAGCATCTGTCCGGTTCGCATTACTGAAGCTCCCGTCGGACGCCGAAGTCATCGCATCACCAGAGGTGGATTCTCAGACTTCCCCTAGGCTACCCTGAGTCCCCAGCAAAGCTGAGGCCCGTGGCTATCGTGGGTGACTTGAGACCGTGAACCCTGGACACCAAGCACATTTGCAAGTGCACCATCTTCTGGGTCTCCCAAGAAGTCATGCTTTAGGCTCCGAGTAGCCCTAGCCTCCAGCACCACCTGCACCGAAGATCACTGGCCCCCACTCCACGAGTGTCCTGTAAGCCAGATCCACGTGCGGCGTCACGAGGCTCCTTTGCGGTCGCTAGCCCGTTGGCTAGTAGCCCTTAACGAAGGCCAATCCTTTTCTTTCTTGGCATCCTGGTTGCTCCAGGCCTGCCCTCACTTACCCTCGCTGGGTGAGTTCCACAGACCTTGCTGTTCTGCATCATCGACGATCTACATCTTACTCAAGACTTGACGTTGCCAAGGCTTGTTGGGTCCAATCCGGTCGCCGACACCTCAGCACTCGACAAACATCAAGCACCAGCCAGAATCCTGCTCTTGGTTGCCGACAACGCCTCCCGGACCTCGTGGCTGAAGAGTCAAGACGACCGTCACCGCACCTGAAGCACTCGACATCGGTGGGCATCTGTCCATCGCCTTCCTGGTCACTGGCTAGTGACCCAGACTCTGTCCCCTCTGCTTTCAGGTTCTTCAGAACTCCGATCCACTCTTGGATCCACCCGGACACTTTTCTCCTGGTCGCCAGCAGCACTTTGCAGCAGATCGCCATACGAAACGACGACGAAACCCGACCCGAAAGGCACCTATGCACCCGGCTTCCCTGGGTGAGGTAACACGAGTACTCCGGTGCTCCCGTGGGTAGAGACTCTTCAAAGTCCTAGATCTCAAAGGGTTTTGTCCTAGTCCTCTTTTAAGTGTCCCTTTCCTCTATTTTCCCGATCCCGACTTTCTCCATAGAAGTTAACGGCGTATCGCGGTTGTGTATTTACACTGCACGCGTCTCCCGTGGGTTCCCTGTGTCACTACCTTGGGTGGTTCCTTGTGGTCCAAGTACTTCTAGAGGCTCTAGGCCTAGTGTCTAGTTCAGTCGGGGTTCGCATACCACTTTATTGGTATATGGTTTGGTACGCCCTAGGGCCCAAACGTGTATTTGTGCTATTACTGTGATTTAAGATCTTATAACCTATGTACTTGAACTCTAGCCTCATAAAGAGACTAGAGGGAGTGTTTAGTAATAAATACATATATTTTGAATATATACCTGGTGTGGTGCTCTTTCATTTGGTCACTCAAGAGATTATAGACTGGTAAAACAAGCTGCTTTACATTCCTTCAAGACTTAGCCTGAAGGCTGCTCTCCATAGCTACCACTAGGATATCTTTCAATAAGGTTGTCTTTAACCTATCTACCATAAGAGTCGATTTGGACTGGTGCAAGGTGCCCACTATAATTAGTGGACAGCATATGCCAGGCCAACTTCTCACAGGTGGTGTTTCAGGGTTTAGGGCAGTGCAGTAGTGTTCGGGCAGTGTAGGGGGTTGTGCTGGGGCTGGTGTTTCAGGGTTTAGGGCAGTGCAGTGGTGTTCGGGCAGTGTAGGGGGTCGTGCTGGGGCTGGTGTTTCAAGGTTTAGGGCGGTGCAGTGGTGTTCGGGCAGTGTAGGGGGTCGTGCTGGGGCTGGTGTTTCAGGGTTTAGGGCAGTGCAGTGGTGTTCGTGCAGTGTAGGTGGTCGTGCTGGGGCTGGTGTTTCAGGGTTTAGGGCAGTGCAGTGGTGTTCGGGCAGTGTAGGGGGTCGTGCTGGGGCTGGTGTTTCAGGGTTTAGGGCAGTGCAGTGGTGCTCGGGCAGTGTAGGGGTCGTGCTGGGGGTTGTGTTTCTGGGTTTAGGGTAGTGCAGTGGTGTTCGGGCAGTGTAGGGGGTCATGCTGGGGCTGGTGTTTCAGGGTTTAGGGCAGTGCAGTGGTGTTCGGGCAGTGTAGGGGGTCGTGATGGGGCTGGTGTTTCAGGGTTTTGGGCAGAGCAGTGGTGTTCGAGCAGTGTAGGGGGTCATGCTGGGGGTGGTGTTTCAGGGTTTAGGGCAGTGCAGTGGTGTTCGGGCATTGTAGGAGGTCGAGCTGGGGTTGGTGTTTCAGGGTTTAGTGCAGTGGTGTTCGGGCAGTGTAGGGGGTCTTGCTGGGGGTGATGTTTCAGGGTTTAGGGCAGTGGAGTGGTGTTCGGGCAGTGTAGGGTGTCTTGCTGGGGTTAGTGTTTCAGGGTTTAGGTCAGTGCAGTGGTGTTTGGGCAGTGTAGGGGGTCGTGCTTGGGGTGGTGTTTCAGGGTTTAGCGCAGTGCAGTGGTGTTTGGGCAGTGTAGGGGGTCGTGAAGGGGTGGTGTTTCAGGGTTTAGGGCAGTGCAGTGGTGTTCGGGCAGTGTAGGGGTTGTGCTGGGGTGGTGTTTCAGGGTTTAGGGCAGTGCAGTGGTGTTCGAACAGTGTAGGGGGTTGTGCAGGGGCTGGTGTTTCAAGGTTTAGGGCAGTGCAGTGGTGTTCTGGCAGTGTAGGGGGTCGTGCTGGGGGTAGTGTTTTAGGGTTTAGGGTAGTGCAGTGGTGCTTGTGTAGTGTAGGGGTTGTACTGGGGGTAGTGTTTTAGGGTTTAGGGTAGTGCAGTGGTGTTTGTATAGTGTAGGGGTCATGTTTTAGGGTAGTGCAGTGGTGTTTGGGTAGTGTAGGGGGTCGTGCTGGGGGTATTGTTTTAGGATTTAGGTTAGTGCAGTGGTGTTTGGGTAGTGTAGGGGATCGTGCTGGGGTAGTGTTTTAGGGTTTAGGGTAGTGCAGTGGTGTTTGTGTAGTGTAGGGGGTCGTGCTGGGTGTAGTGTTTTAGGGTTTAGGGTAGTGCAGTGGTGCTTGTGTAGTGTAGGGGGTCGTGCTGGGGGTAGTGTTTTAGGGTTTAGGGTAGTGCAGGCGTGTTTATGTAGTGTAGGGGGTCATGTTTTAGGGTGGTGCAGTGGTGTTTGGGTAGTGTAGGGGGTCGTGCTGTGGGTAGTGTTACAGGGTTTAGGGCAGTGGTGTTCGGGTAGTGTAGGGGGTCATGCAGGGGGTAGTGTTTCAGGGTTTAGGGCAGTGCAGTGGTGTTTGGGTAGTGTAGGGGGTCATGCTGGGGGGAGTGTTTCAGGGTTTAGGGCAGTGCAGTGGTGTTCGTGCAGTGTAGGGGTCATGCTGGGGGTGGTGTTTCAGGGTTTAGGGCAGTGCAGTAGTGTTCGGGCAGTGTAGGGGGTCGTGCAGGGGGTGCTGTTTCAGGGTTTAGGGCAGTGCAGTGGTGTTTGGGAAGTGTAGGGGGTCGTGCTGGGGTGGTGTTTCAGGGTTTAGGGCAGTGCAGTGGTGTTCGGGCAGTGTAGTGGGTCATGCAGGGGTGGTGTTTCAGGGTTTAGGGCAGTGCAGTGGTGTTCGGGCAATGTAGGGGTCGTGCTGGGGCTGGTGTTTCAGGGTTTAGGGCAGTGCAGTGGTGTTTGGGCAGTGTAGGGGGTCTTGCTGGGGGTGGTGTTTCAGGGTTTAGGGCAGTGGTGTTCGGGCAGTGTTGGGGGTCTTGCTGGGGGTGATGTTTCAGGGTTTAGGGCAGTGCAGTGGTGTTCGGGCAGTGTAGGGGGTCTTGCTGGGTGTAGTGTTTCAGGGTTTAGGGTAGTGCAGTGGTGTTCATGCAGTGTAGGGGGTCATGCTGGGGATGGTGTTTCAGGGTTTAGGGCAGTGCAGTAGTGTTCGGGCAGTGTAGGGGGTCATGCAGGGGGTGGTGTTTCAGGGTTTAGGGCAGTGCACTGGTGTTCGGGCAGTGTAGGGTGTCGTGCTGGGGGTGGTGTTTCAGGGTTTAGGGCAGGGCAGTGGTGTTTCGGCAGTGTAGGGGGTCGTGCACGGGGTGGTGTTTCAGGGTTTAGGGCAGTGCAGTGGTGTTCGGGCAGTGTAGGGGGTTGTGCTGGTGTTTCAGGCTTTAGGGCAGTGCAGTGGTGTTCGGGCAGTGTAGGGGGTCGTGCTGGGGCTGGTGTTTCACGGTTTAGGGCAGTGCAGTGGTGTTTGGGCAGTGTAGGGGGTCATGCTGGGGCTGGTGTTTCAGGGTTTAGGGCAGTGCAGTGGTGTTCGTGCAGTGTAGGGGTCATGCTGGGGCTGGTGTTTCAGGGTTTAGGGCAGTGCAGTGGTGTTCTGGCAGTGTAGGGGTCGTGCTGGGGCTGGTGTTTCAGGGTTTAGGGCAGTGCAGTGGTGCTCGGGCAGTGTAGGGGGTCGTGCTTGGGGTGGTGTTTCTGGGTTTAGGGCAGTGCAGTGGTGTTCGGGCAGTGTAGGGGGTTGTGCTGGGGCTGGTGTTTCAGGGTTTAGGGCAGTGCAGTGGTGTTCGGGCAGTGTAGGGGGTCGTGCTGGGGCTGGTGTTTCAGGGTTTTGGGCAGAGCAGTGGTGTTCGGGCAGTGTAGGGGGTCGTGCTGGGGGTGGTGCTTCAGGGTTTAGGGCAGTGCAGTGGTGTTCGGGCAGTGTAGGAGGTCGAGCTGGGGTTGGTGTTTCAGGGTTTAGTGCAGTGGTGTTGGGGCAGTGTAAGGGGTCTTGCTGGGGGTGATGTTTCAGGGTTTAGGGCAGTGGAGTGGTGTTCGGGCAGTGTAGGGGGTCGTGCTGGGGGTGGTGTTTCAGGGTTTAAGGCAGTGCAGTGGTGTTTGGGCAGTGTAGGGGGCCATGAAGGGGGTGGTGTTTCAGGGTTTCAGGGCAGTGCAGTGGTGTTCGGGCAGTGTAGGGGTTGTGCTGGGGGTGGTGTTTCAGGGTTTAGGGCAGTGCAGTGGTGTTCGAACAGTGTAGGGGTCGTGCAGGGGCTGGTGTTTCAAGGTTTAGGGCAGTGCAGTGGTGTTCGGGCAGTGTAGGGGGTCGTGCTGGGGGTAGTGTTTTAGGGTTTAGGGTAGTGCAGTGTTGCTTGTGTAGTGTAGGGGGTCGTGCTGGGGGTAGTGTTTAGGGTTTAGGGTAGTGCAGTGGTGCTTGTGTAGTGTAGGGGGTCGTGCTGGGGGTAGTGTTTTAGGTTTTAGGGTAGTGCAGTGGTGTTTGTGTAGTGTAGGGGTCATGTTTTAGGGTAGTGCAGTGGTGTTTGGGTAGTGTAGGGGTCGTGCTGGGGGTAGTGTTTTAGGGTTTAGGGTAGTGCAGTGGTGTTTGTGTAGTGTAGGGGTCATGTTTTAAGATGCAACGCTCCAATACCTGACAAGTCTGCACTACATAAAACTGCAAAAAACTAAAAATAAAAAGTGTTTTGCACACTTTTGTCATTGGGCTATATGTGGGCTACATCTGGGTAATATTTGTGCTACATTTGGGCTCTTTTTTCTCTGGTGGCCATCTTGGAAGACTTCTTTGTTATGAAGTTTCCTAATTTCCTCATTTACTGCAGTCTCCTCAGTAGGAAATGCTTTCAGTTTTTTACTTTGATTCCATCAAGAAGGCATTCAGATGTGTCTCACATTTGCCATAAATTCAGAATGTTAGCACTCTAGTTGCTCACTAGATCACTGTAGTAAAGCTACTGCTCACCAGGGAGTTAACTGGAAGTCTGCTGCTGGTATTGAAAGTGATTGTTTCAGTCTGCATGTCAGAATTTTCTAATGAAATAGAAGAGGATTTGAGATCTCACTTAAAACATGCCCTCATTTTTCTTTCTGCAGCACTAACCATAATTTCTATTTCAAAAGAACCCCTCATTTTGTTCCTTTTTAAATTAAATGTTTTAAGTATTAACGGTTTATTCCAATCAAGATGGCTTCAGGTGTGCCATACTTTTGTCATAAGTAAGGCTGTTAGCGCTCTAGTTGTTCTTTAGAACACTCTGGGAAGCTGCAGTAGAACACAAAGGCATCAACTGGCAGGCTGCTCCTGTTGAAATATAACAGGAAGATATTTGAGATCACACTTGAAACATGTCCTAATTTTTCTTTCTACAGCACTAACCATAATTTCTATTTCAAAAAGAACCCCCTCATTTTGTTCCTTTTAAATTAAATGTTTTAAGTGTTACCAGTTTATTCCAATCAAGATGGCTTCAGGTGTGCCATACGTTTGTCATAAGTAAGGCTGTTAGCACTCTAGTTGTTCTTTAGAACACTCTGGGAAGCTGCAGTAGAACACAAAGGCATCAACTGACAGGCTGCTCCTGTTGAAATATAACAGGAAGATATTTGAGATCTCACTTGAAACATGTCCTAATTTTTCTTTCTATAGCACTAACCATACTTTCTATGACAAAATGAACCCCATCATTTTGTTCCTTTTAAATTAAATGTTTTAAGTGTTACCAGTTTATTCCAATCAAGATGGCTTCAGGTGTGCCATACTTTTTCACAAGTAAGGCTGTTAGCACTCTAGTTGTTCTTTAGAACACTCTGGGAAGCTGCAGTAGAACACAAAGGAATCAACTGACAGTCTCTGCCCTTGTTGGATGTACATGTTTTACTGAGAATGTCAGACTTCCTTCTCACATGACTGAGAAAGATAATGTGAATTTACAGAAAATATGCTCTCATTTTAGCTTCTGGAGCACCTTCCAAAACTCTATGGGACAAGCATGTGAAAATAGTTTTCTCTCAAACATGATTCATGATATCCCAGCAGAAGGTTTTTCACAGGGTAAAATCACCTTAGAACACACCACAATTCCTGAAATTAGTATGGTACCATCAACAAATGAATTCTAATGTAACTAAAGTCTGTTATCACCCTTTATAGTTCTCCTTTTGGTAACCCTCAAAATCTTTGATTCACTACAATGCATTTCAATGGGGTACTATCATTTATATTGGTCCCAAGATGGCTGCCAGCAATTCCAGGATGAAGTGCTGACAGCCAATCAGATCTCACGATGACATGTGTGGTTAGGCTCCGCCCAGATATATATGTGATTTTACTTTTGATTTTCTCAGCAACTACTGAACGGATATACACCATTTAACAAAAGGGTTCTTCCTGAACCAAGAACTACCTCTTTGCCAAATTTGGTGTAATTCCGTTCAGCAGTTCGGGCTGTAGCCGTGGCTAAAGTTTCCTATGGGAAAATGAATGGGGAAAACACGTTTTGGGACCCCCTTTTCTCGGCCCGCTTGATGAATCACCCCGAAACTTTCAGGGTAGGAGCGGACCGGAGCGGGCCATAAAGTTTGAAAATTTCGCGAAGATTCGTCAACCGACGCAAGAGTTATTTCAAATAGAATGTCACGGATTTCCTATGGAAAATAGGTCCTAACTATAACTATCTACTGGCGACGGCCAGTAGATAATATATATATATATATATATCCAAAGCTCCGTTGACCTCCAAATCCTGCTCAGGACAGAACAGACACGGACCGCCAATTGATGTGCACAGGTATTAGGTTTATTGTGGATTGTCCGCCATTACGCGTTTCGGCCACCCACAGCCTTGATCACATGACAACGCTGTAATTTCTGATCAGCTATTTAAAGTGACTCATGCAGTTAATTTCATAGATACAGATGACAGACTTACATCCAAAAATGCTGGTAACTTTGCAATACTCATATACAATGTAATGGTGTGCATGTAGCTCTCAGCTATCCCAGGCATTGATAGTTAAATAAATACATAAATGTAGTGCAATAAAAGTAATCAATTCAATTTACCTTTTGCTATGGTAAAATACCCTGTAGGTCTGTTCTATCTGTATAAATAGCCAAAAAAAGGGTGTAAAGTGCAAGTGCGCGTATTACATACTCGTTAGCTTTACTAATAAAGTGCATGTGCAATACAGTACTTATTTATTTCTAAGCAGCAGATGAAAGTCCTCCAGACCCTCCAAAATTGTATATACTCCCATTTGGTCAGGAATTCATATTGCTGGGATATATCCTAGAATAAATTCATCAATGATCTTTCAGCAAAATAAAGTGCAATTTAGATAAAAATTAACTATTAAAACTATGTCACTACAAATGCTAAAAGTCATTGATAAAAATAATACATGAATATGATCTAATGCGAGCCGTGAATCATTTCCTATCATACAGTACAATTATAGGCAAGTATATAAATCTTCGCTAGTATTCAGACCACCCGGAGTTTTGGTGTCCAAATCTAAGATGAAACGTGTTTCCAATCTCCTAAGTTTGGCTTCCCTATTGCCTCCTCTTTTGTGTAAAGGAACAGCATCCACTAAAAAATATTTACAATGTTTTAAATCACTGTTTTGGGTTTCTTTAAAATGGCGTGCTACAGGGTAAGTGGAGTCCGAGTTGGTAATGCCCCTGATGTGTTGGAGTATACATTTATGAGCTCGTAATTTGTTGCTTCCAACATATTGCAGTCCACATGTGCACTCCAATACATAAATCACATGGTCTGTTTTGCAGGTGAGATGTTTGTTAATTATCTGCACTCTGTCATTGAATGGTGTCAAATATGTGGTTTTATTGACACCAAATTTACAAGCTTTACATGAAGCACATTTATAGAAACCCTTTCTCGCCGAAAGCCAGGTCCCTGCTTCCTCAACTTCCGGACTGCTCTTAACCAGAGCCTTGCTCATGGATGCTGTTCTTCTATAGGTTATCGAGGGTGTCTTAGGCATAAGGTGGCCTATGGTGGGATCATCTAGAATGATGGACCTATTGCATTTGATGATACCCCTCAGCTGTTTCTCTTGTCTATTGTAGGTTAAAATCAGTCTAGTCGGTTCTGTTCCCTGAGAGACTTTAGGGACTGTATCTCCGTTCTTATCTTTTCTTTTGCCAAATATTAGCTCAGACCTGTTACGTGATTTAGATTTGACTATAGCTACATCAGTTGTTTTGGTGGAATCACCCCTTGCTAGAAATCTCTCTTTAATTTCATTCTGTTTCACAGCCAAATCTGCCTCATTACTGCAAATTCTCCTTGATCTTAACATCTCACTGTATGGAATACTCAATATGAGATGTACAGGGTGAGAGCTGGTGGCATGTAATACTGAGTTCCCTGCTGTTTCCTTACGGTGTAAAGAAGTCTCAAGTCTATTGCTAACAATACAAACTTGGACGTCTAGAAAGTTGACCGTCTCGGGGCTGATTGTGGCTGTGAAATTAAGATTAATGTCGTTCTCAGTAATTTTTTAGACAAATTCCAAAGCACTTTGGTCTGTCCCACGCCAAATTACAAATAAATCATCTATATATCTAAGCCATGTTACCACGTGTTCCTTTAACTCATGGCTACATTTCTTGCTAAGGATCAACTCCTCCCACCAACCCATATGTAGACAGGCATAGCTGGGACACAAGCTGGCCCCCATAGCCACCCCACGCAGTTGTTGGTATACCTGGTTCTGGAACATAAATAAATTATTCTCCAGGCAAAACAAAGTCATGTTAATCAGCATTTTACTATGCTGTGCAAATTTTGTTGGTCTGTTGCTGAGAAAATGTTCCAATGCACGGATGCCATCATTGTGCCTGATGCTGGTGTATAACGATGTGACATCCAGAGTCATCAGAACATACTAGTTATTCCACTCTATACCTTGTGTATATATATATATATAAAAGTTATAAAAGTTATACATAAATTGAAGAACTTTGCGCCAGTCCTTTGGTCGATTCACTTTTGCTTTAACACACCTAAGCATACTGCATGGTGCAGTGAGTCATCCCACTTAAGTCAATAGTCCTATTGCACTGTGAGAGGTGACTTTATACGTGTTCTAGTGCACATTCACCTACAAACCAGTGCACATTAGCGTCAGAACTAGAGGGCCAATGCTTCACAATTGGTTTTTTCGTTTTTGCTGTTTTATATAGCGCATCCTTAGTCCAAGGGCATTAGAGCACTTTACATGAGCATAAGATTACATTGCACAAGGTCAGATAACTTTTTCGGCACAGGGAGATTAAGTAATTTGCCCAAAATCACAGGAACTTGACCCAATGCCAGACCTTGAACCTGGCTCCCCAATTTCAAAGTCAGCAGCTCTGGCCATTAAGCCACAGGGTCTCCCATTTTTATCCTTTTATTTTTGTTAGTGGAATTCAGCCAATGCTTTTTGCATCAAAAGGAATAATATATTCCACTGATGTGCATTAAAACTAAAAGGAGAAAAATTGCCTGCTCCAAATATTTGTGCCTGGAGTCAAGCTATCCAGGATGATGAGGGGTGAAACTCTGAAACCGGTCCTAGGATGCTTGTTTCCAGTCCAGGGAGGACCTGGCCTGGCAGTTCTAGCTGGACTGTTCCCATTGGGCACAGAGTCAAGACTGATTTGCATATGGCTGGGTTCACACTGGAATGGCATGGTGAGCAAAAAAATGATGGATTTAGGCCCAGATCTCTGTCCTGGGGTGAATGTATGACATTGTTCTGCTTTCTGTCCATCAATTGTTCTTTTTGCATTTGTCACCCCGAGTGGGACGGGTATGTCCAAACGTGGGTCCCGTGCTCTCCATGCCACTGGAGTCAAGCTATCCTGGCTGATAAGGGGTGAAACTCCGTACCCGGTCCTAGGATGCTTGTTTCCAGTCCAGGGAGGACCTGGCCTGGCAGTTCATGCTGGACTGTTCCCATTGGGCACATGGTCAAGACTGATTTGCATATGGCTGGGTTCAAACTGGAATGGCATGGTGAGCAACAAAACAATGGATTTAGGCCCAGATCTCTGTACTGAGGTGAATGTATGACATTGTTCTGCATTCTGTCCATCAATTGTTCTTTTTGCATTTGTCACCCCGAGTGGGACGGGTATGCCCAGACGTGGGTCCAGTGCTCTCCATGCCACTGGAGTCAAGCTATCCTGGCTGATGAGGGGTGAAACTCTGAAACCGGTCTTAGGATGCTTGTTTCCAGTCCAGGGAGGACCTGGCCTGGCAGTTCGGGCTGGACTGTTCCCATTGGGCACAGGGTCAAGACTGGAATGGCATGATGAGCAAAAAAACGATGGATTAAGGCCCAGATCTCTGTACTAGGGTGAATGTATGACATTGTTCTGCATTCTGTCCATCAATTGTTCTTTTTGCAGTTGGGAAGCCCCAGCACTGTTCTATTAAAATTCTATGGAATTGTTAATCTTGTCTATTTACATTTTTTAAGGCAAACATATGGCCACAAAATGTAGATTAGCGTGTTGTTTCCGTTTTTTCTTCTTTTTATTTTTGCGCCGTATGCTTCCAATAAAAAAATAACCATCGCAACAGCTTACCAAGGAAAGACCGATTGGCTTTGTTAATATGTTATTAATATAGAACTTAACATTGCTGTTCAGTCTGTTTCTTTTGACGAGAGATAGATTGAGGAAAGGAAGACTTGATTCATAAAGCTTTTCCAATTAGGCAGTGTAGATTTGTCTGAAATATCTGCAGCAAATTTGAAGCAGATCGCTACCATTCATAGAAAAATCTTCGTGAATCAGGCCCTTAGAGATAAGCAGTCTGACAGCGAGTCATCAGAGGTCGTCAATTAAATCACACGAATCTACATCACTGGAATATACAAGTTTCAAAACAAACACTCTTGAAAAGATAAACCTTGGACAATAAAGAACATGTGAATATGGCCATTGCAGGCTGGTAACGACCACCTTAAATACACCAACAAGCATATCGACCACCTCATATATCAACGCCAACATTCAGTCTTTGTCAGCACAGAGTGTGAGAAAGGCCTACAGACAGCATGCTGTTGCAACAATGGGCCAGAAAGTGACACGACAAAAACACCACCGAATGCATAGCATGAAATAAGGCAGATGCAAATCAAAGAATGCCTAATTGTATGATAGCTGACGTGGGAGTTCCTGCCAAGGTTTTTCAAACCACACATCAAACCTTTGTGCAATTTTAAATTGCTAAATACAACACCACAACAGTCAATCATTAAATATAAACATTATCTTTTTCCCTTCTTACCCTTTAGGGATTGATGCAGATTGGTTTATTTAACATTCATTAAATTTGTAGAAAATATGTTTGTAACATAAAAAATACATTCCAAAGGCAGAATTAAATGGTAGGTTGGAGTGAAATTATTAGGATATGTTCACAGTTGTTCGAAGTCCATGTCCAGAAATAACACCTGTGAGAAGTTGGCCTGGCATATGCTGTCCACTAATTATAGTGGGCACCGTGCACCAGTCCAAATCGACTCTTATGGTAGGTAGGTTAAAGACAACCTTATTGAAAGCTATCCTAGTGGTAGCTATGGAGAGCAGCCTTCAGGCTAAGTCTTGAAGGAATGTAAAGCAGCTTGTTTTACCAGTCTATAATCTCTTGAGTGACCAAATGAAAGAGCACCACACCAGGTATATATTCAAAATATATGTATTTATTACTAAACACACCCCTCTAGTCTCTTTATGAGGCTAGAGTTCGAAGTACATAGGTTATAAGATCTTAAATCACAGTAATAGCACAAATACACGTTTGGGCCCTAGGGGCGTACCAAACCATATACCAATAAAGTGGTATGCGAACCACGACTGAACTAGACACTAGGCCTAGAGCCTCTAGAAGTGCTTGGACCACAAGGAACCACCCAAGGTAGTGACACAGGGGACCCACGGGAGACGCGTGCAGTGTAAATACACAACCGCGATACGCCGTTAACTTCTATGGAGAAAGTCGGGATCGGGAAAATAGAGGAAAGGGACACTTTAAAGAGGACTAGGACAAAACCCTTTGAGATCTAGGACTTTGAAGAGTCTCTACCCACGGGAGCACCGGAGTACTCGTGTTACCTCACCCAGGAAGCCGGGTGCATAGGTGCCTTTCGGGGTCGGGTTTCGTCGTCGTTTCTTATGGCGATCTGCTGCAAAGTGCTGCTGGCGACCAGGAGAAAAGTGTCCGGGTGGATCCAAGAGTGGATCGGAGTTCTGAAGAACCTGAAAGCAGAGGGGACAGAGTCTGGGTCACTAGCCAGTGACCAGGAGGGCGATGGACAGATGCCCACCGATGTCGAGTGCTTCAAGTTCGTTGACGGTCGTCTTGACTCTTCAGCCACGAGGTCCGGGAGGCGTTGTCGGCGACCAGGAGCAGGATTCGGGCTGTTGCTCGATGTCTGTCGAGTGCAGAGGTGTCGGCGACCAGATTGGACCCAACAGGCCTTGGCAACAGCAAGTCTAGAGTAAGATGTAGATCGTCTATGATGCAGACCAGCAAGGTCTGGGGAACTCACCCAGCAAGGGTAAGTGAGGGCAGGCCTGGAGCAACCAGACTGCCAAGTAAAGAAAAGATTGGCCTTCGGTAAGGGCTACTAGCCAACGGGCTAGCGACCGCGAAGGAGCCTCGTGACGCCGCACGTGGAGCTGGCTTACAGGACACTCGTGGAGTGGGGGCCAGTGATCTTCGGTGCAGGTGGTGCTGGAGGCTAGGGCTACTCGGAGCCCAAAGCACGACTTCTTGGGAGACCCAGAAGATGGTGCACTTGCAAGTGTGATCGGTGTCCAGGGGTCACGGTCTCAAGTCACCCACGATAGCCACGGGCCTCAGCTTTGCTGGGGACTCAGGGTAGCCTCGGGGAAGTCTGAGAATCCACCTCTGGTGATGCGATGACTTCGGCGTCCGACGGGAGCTTCAGTAATGCGAACCAGACAGATGCTTCTTTGGTGCCTGCTAAGCAGGGGGAGTCACTCCTTGACCCCAAGGGAGATTCTTCAGTCCTCTAATCGTGAGTAGAGCGTCGAAGGTCCAGGATTCTGTTTCAGAGTTTCGTCCAGGTATAATCTAATCTTGCTGTGGCAAGGGTTCCCCATTTTAACTAGTAAAACAGGGAGGGACTAACTCTATGACCCCACCTATGGGAGGGTCAAGGGAGGGGTGGCTACACCCACTTCCCTTTGTCCAGTTTCGCGCCAGAGCAGGGGCAGGTAGCCCCTGAGCTGGTTTGAACTGGCATATGCACAGAGGAGCCTTTTGCTCCCCCAGTGCAGGACTTCAAAGCACTCTAAGAGTGCACCCACCCAGCCCCAATACACATTATCCTGTCTGGGGAGGTGGTCACACCTCCCTGCAACAGGAAACCTATTGTCCAGGCCTCCCCTGCCGGAGTTTCGTCCAGCAGCAGGAGGCCAGACTTGTGTCTGTGGCAGCAGCATCCATTTTGTGATGCCAGGGCTTCAGAAAGAAGTTACTGGGTAAGCCAGAGTTAACATGTCTTTCCCTCTAGAAGGGTGGAATGCTACCCCCGCCGCCAGGATTGGCGGGGGGGGTAGTATTCCAAGATGTTTGACACCAAACACGACATGTTTAGGTGCAGCCATTCCAAAGTTAGCATTTTACCGCGAGGATATAATGCGCTTAAGAGTATATGGTAATGCTGCACTACAAACAGCATCAGAGATGGTCTCCGAACGCTGCAGAGGGGCCCTGCTCATGCAGGGGCACCCTCTCACATAGGAGCCATGCACTCTGCCTTTAGGATTGATAAGGCCTGCCTTAGGAGTGACTTATAGGTTTCTAGGTGTGTAGGTATTTCGTGATATAGGTAACCTATATCACAGTAAGGGGTGCATGCACCACCTTACCCAGGCTGCAGTAGCAGACCTGTGGTGTCAGTTTGGATGGCCTTCCAGGGGTGGCATAATACATGCTGCAGCCCCTGGCAGGCCTCTGAGGTACCTATGCCCTTGGTACATAGTATACCATATACTAGGGACTTATAAGGGCACTCCAGATCCCAATCAGAGATGTGCCTAAGGCACATGGAATCCATTTTACAGAGAAAGCAGATAGACTGGGGCCCTGCATAGCAGGATCCCAGTCCAACTAAGTCATAAACCAGCAAAACACCATAAAAAAGTGGGGGCAACCATATAGTCAGATTCCACCTTCCTACATAACCCCCCAAACGAAAGGAGATAAGGCTAACCTTGGCCAGTTGAGCCTTCATTGACTAAGTGGTCATATAAGGAAGCACCTGCACTAGCATGGTTGCCCCCTGTCTTATGGTCCACTAAGCAATCCCTCACCCTAAGGGTATGAGAGGGTCTCCACCATGGGGAATCACTACCTGTGGTGTGCTTAGGTAAAGTACAAGGCTGGTGAGGTGTCTGAGTAGAGAAGTGAGGCCCTAGGAATGTTGGCCTCAGCTTCCTCAGATCACTGGTCACCATGTATGCCTGTCTTTCCATGACTGAGTTGCACTTTGCTCTAAGGGTCAACCTTTGGCTGCCTACAGCTGGGGGTTGGGTCCCTTTGGATGGACTACTGGAGGGACATGGCAGGTTTGGAACCTTCTGGTCCCAGGTTTGCCCTTGCCTACCAGAGTCCTTCTGGGGGAGGTCCCTACATAAAGGTATGGGGGATCCCTCAGTGTGTAGAGGAATTTTCACCTGGCTAGGGCTACTAGACTGGGTGCCCCTAATCTGCTGATGGGGGCTTCCTCTGGACAGGGGGCCCGGGGGGTCCACTGACCTCCCTGACCTCTGCAGCCCTGGGCTGACTGAGGCAGGGTAGAGAGGGGCAGGTTACCTGCTCCAGACTGGGTACCACCTTAGAAGGGTCCTCTGCCATCAGGGGTGTGGCCAGGCCAGGCCTGACTACCTCTGTGGCAGTTCCTTCACTAGGGGTAGGGTCAGTTCCCTGAGGAGGCTGACCCTTACCTACTGTCTGGGGGAAGAAGACTTTTCTTCAACCCTTGTGCTCTCTTTGGGGGAGAGTGGGCCATTCTTTCAGGCTCCATCTCTCCAAATTCTTGGGCTGGGGCTGTGGCCATCACAGCCCCACTAACCTTGCAGGGACGCCCAACATCCTAAGATGGGTTTGGTGTTCAACTTCAGCCCAGGCTGAAATTTCCAAATCATTGCCCATCAGGCAATCTACAGGTAGGGTTGGGGACACTGCCACTCTTTTTGGGCCTGTGACCCCCTCCCAGCTGAGATTGACTATGGCCATGGGGTGATCTGTTCTGACACCATCAATGTTGGTCACCTGGTATTTAAACTCAGGTAAAAGCTGGTGAGGGGGACTAGTTTCCCTGCCACCATGGTGACACTAGCCCCTGTGTCCCTAAATGCCACAGCTTTCTGACCATTAATCATTGGCTCCAGTCTGTACCTGCCCAATGCTATGGGACCCATGGTAAAGGTGGCAAATCCTATACCACCATCAGAGTCAGAGGAGTCTGTTGAGGGGTCCCTGTCTAAACTAGGGCCCACCTCTGTTCCTCTTGCAAAAGCACCCAACTTTTTGGGTGCACTACTCCCAACTGGAGGATTACTACTGGTAGTACCAGGAGGGGTGGTAGTAGTTGTGGGAGGAACATTTTCTTTATTGCCAATCCTGGGGCAACTGGGATCAGTTTTCCAGTGCCCAGGCTTTTTACAGACATGGCAATAGGGTTTCTTTTCAGGAGAGGAAGGAGTTTGGGACCCACCCCAGAAGAGGAATTTTGGGGCCCTGTAGGGGACTTATCCTTAGATTTATCCCCACCTTTCTCTTGGGACTTAGTAGAATCTTTCTTCTGGTCACCACCCTGATTTCTAGTTTTTACTCTGGTTCTGACCCATTTGTCTGCCTTCTTTCCCAATTCTTGGGGAGAGGTCAGATCAGAGTCCACCAGATACTGGTGCAAAAGCTGGTTTTGACAATTATTAAGGATCTGCTCCCTCATAATCAAATTGTACAATCCTAAAAAGTCATGCACTTTGTTGCCATGTATCCAACCTTCCAGAGCCTTTGTAGCACAATCTACAAAATCAACCCAGTCTTGAGTCTGAGCTTTTGGGTGTCTCTGAACTTCAACCTATACTGTTCAGTGGTTAGGCCAAACCCATCAATAAGAGCACTCTTCAAGACCTTGTAATTGTCAGCATCCTCCTCTCTAACAGTGAGGAGCTTGTCTCTACCTTTGTCAGCAAAGGAGAGCCACAAGATTGCTGCCCACTGCTCCTGAGGGACCTTCTGTACTTTACAGGCCCTCTCTAAAGCAGTTATCCATTTGTGGATATCATCCCCACTCTGGTAGGGAGGGACAATCTTGCTCAGGTTCCTATGGTCATAGGACCTTTCCCTATCTCTAGGGACATGGCTGCCACCATGGGACTCTAGTCCCAACTTTCTTCTCTCTTTAAGGAGATCTAGGGATTCTCTATCTAAAGCCAATTGCTTCTTCCTGATCTCCAGTTGAGTTTCCTCATACTGGACCAGTCTCTTTCTTCTCTCATGAGAGGATTCCCTCCTGTGAGAAGAAACAGAGCTCCCTATTGAGGTGCCAGAGTGGTTAGACTCCTGAGAAGGAGACCTAGACTTTCTGAGCACACTCATAATCCTTCCTGGGGGACAAAGGTGTGGTTCTCTAGATCCTC
Source organism: Calotriton arnoldi (assembly GCA_963921515.1). Taxonomy (NCBI): domain Eukaryota; kingdom Metazoa; phylum Chordata; class Amphibia; order Caudata; family Salamandridae; genus Calotriton; species Calotriton arnoldi. The sequence goes on along the minus strand of CAWUFW010018780.1, from coordinate 159,962 downwards.
ATCTTCATCTTCCCCAGAAGGGATTGGGTTTTCCAGGTCAGGGTCATTGTCACCCTCCTGGTCAGTTTCAGAGGGGGCTGGGGGTAGTAGTACCCCTGGCCCCTTCCTCATCTGCTGGCCCACCCTCTGCTCCTACCCCTTCAGTCTCTGAGGACTTACTAAGATCATAAGCCACCAACATCTCCTGGAGGTGTTGGGTGGTGGGACTTTGGCCTGTCCTTAATTTCCTCATGTTACACAAAGCTCTCAGTTCCAAGAATGGGAGTGTGTCATACTTGGAGGGTGGAAGCTCAATGGCTTCCTGCAAGGCAACTTTGGATCCTGCTTTTAAAGACATTACTAGTGTGGTGTGGTGTATGCACTACCTACTCTAGTGTGGCCTACTAAACTCTCTTGAGTTGTAGAAAGGGTTGTGCTATCCCTTAACACACAACTCTAAGTTCAGTAGAACTTACTGATATTCTAAGCTTAAATTATATGTACCTTAGGTACCTTTAGTGGTTTTCAGTTGATCAATTCAATTGAGATTATCTGGTAAAACAATAGCAAGCTGGAATCCCACACGCTGCACACCAATGTGAGAAGTTGGCCTGGCATATGCTGTCCACTAATTATAGTGGGCACCGTGCACCAGTCCAAATCGACTCTTATGGTAGGTAGGTTAAAGACAACCTTATTGAAAGCTATCCTAGTGGTAGCTATGGAGAGCAGCCTTCAGGCTAAGTCTTGAAGGAATGTAAAGCAGCTTGTTTTACCAGTCTATAATCTCTTGAGTGACCAAATGAAAGAGCACCACACCAGGTATATATTCAAAATATATGTATTTATTACTAAACACACCCCTCTAGTCTCTTTATGAGGCTAGAGTTCGAAGTACATAGGTTATAAGATCTTAAATCACAGTAATAGCACAAATACACGTTTGGGCCCTAGGGCGTACCAAACCATATACCAATAAAGTGGTATGCGAACCACGACTGAACTAGACACTAGGCCTAGAGCCTCTAGAAGTGCTTGGACCACAAGGAACCACCCAAGGTAGTGACACAGGGGACCCACGGGAGACGCGTGCAGTGTAAATACACAACCGCGATACGCCGTTAACTTCTATGGAGAAAGTCGGGATCGGGAAAATAGAGGAAAGGGACACTTTAAAGAGGACTAGGACAAAACCCTTTGAGATCTAGGACTTTGAAGAGTCTCTACCCACGGGAGCACCGGAGTACTCGTGTTACCTCACCCAGGGAAGCCGGGTGCATAGGTGCCTTTCGGGGTCGGGTTTCGCTCGTCGTTTCTTATGGCGATCTGCTGCAAAGTGCTGCTGGCGACCAGGAGAAAAGTGTCCGGGTGGATCCAAGAGTGGATCGGAGTTCTGAAGAACCTGAAAGCAGAGGGGACAGAGTCTGGGTCACTAGCCAGTGACCAGGAGGGCGATGGACAGATGCCCACCGATGTCGAGTGCTTCAAGTTCGTTGACGGTCGTCTTGACTCTTCAGCCACGAGGTCCGGGAGGCGTTGTCGGCGACCAAGAGCAGGATTCGGGCTGTTGCTCGATGTCTGTCGAGTGCAGAGGTGTCGGCAACCAGATTGGACCCAACAGGCCTTGGCAACGGCAAGTCTCGAGTAAGATGTAGATCGTCGATGATGCAGACCAGCAAGGTCTGGGGAACTCACCCAGCAAGGGTAAGTGAGGGCAGGCCTGGAGCAACCAGACTGCCAAGTAAAGAAAAGATTGGCCTTCGGTAAGGGCTACTAGCCAACGGGCTAGCGACCGCGAAGGAGCCTCGTGACGCCGCACGTGGAGCTGGCTTACAGGACACTCGTGGAGTGGGGGCCAGTGATCTTCGGTGCAGGTGGTGCTGGAGGCTAGGGCTACTCGGAGCCCAAAGCACGACTTCTTGGGAGACCCAGAAGATGGTGCACTTGCAAGTGTGCTCGGTGTCCAGGGGTCACGGTCTCAAGTCACCCACGATAGCCACGGGCCTCAGCTTTGCTGGGGACTCAGGAGTAGCCTCGGGGAAGTCTGAGAATCCACCTCTGGTGATGCGATGACTTCGGCGGCCGACGGGAGCTTCAGTAATGCGAACCGGACAGATGCTTCTTTGGTGCCTGCCAAGCAGGGGAGTCACTCCTTGACCCCAAGGGAGATTCTTCAGTCCTCTAATCGTGAGTAGAGCGTCGAAGGTCCAGGATTCTGTTTCAGAGTTTCGTCCAGGTATAATCTAATCTTGCTGTGGCAAGGGTTCCCCATTTTAACTAGTAAAACAGGGAGGAACTAACTCTATGACCCCACCTATGGGAGGGTCAAGGGAGGGGTGGCTACACCCACTTCCCTTTGTCCAGTTTCGCGCCAGAGCAGGGGCAGGTAGCCCCTGAGCTGGTTTGAACTGGCATATGCACAGAGGAGCCTTTGCTCCCCCAGTGCAGGACTTCAAAGCACTCTAAGAGTGCACCCACCCAGCCCCAATACACATTATCCTGTCTGGGGAGGTGGTCACACCTCCCTGCAACAGGAAACCTATTGTCCAGGCCTCCCTGCCGGAGTTTCGTCCAGCAGCAGGAGGCCAGACTTGTGTCTGTGGCAGCAGCATCCATTTTGTGATGCCAGGGCTTCAGAAAGAAGTTACCGGGTAAGCCAGAGTTAACATGTCTTTCCCTCTAGAAGGGTGGAATGCTACCCCGCTGCCAGGATTGGCGGGGGGTAGTATTCCAAGATGTTTGACACCAAACACGACATGTTTAGGTGCAGCCATTCCAAAGTTAGCATTTTACCGCGAGGATATAATGCGCTTAAGAGTATATGGTCAGGCTGCACTACAAACAGCATCAGAGATGGTCTCCGAACGCTGCAGAGGGGCCCTGCTCATGCAGGGGCACCCTCTCACATAGGAGCCATGCACTCTGCCTTTAGGATTGATAAGGCCTGCCTTAGGAGTGACTTATAGGTTTCTAGGTGTGTAGGTATTTCGTGATATAGGTAACCTATATCACAGTAAGGGGTGCATGCACCACCTTACCCAGGCTGCAGTAGCAGACCTGTGGTGTCAGTTTGGATGGCCTTCCAGGGGTGGCATAATACATGCTGCAGCCCCTGGCAGGCCTCTGAGGTACATATGCCCTTGGTACATAGTATACCATATACTAGGGACTTATAAGGGCACTCCAGATCCCAATCAGAGATGTGCCTAAGGCACATGGAATCCATTTTACAGAGAAAGCAGATAGACTGGGGCCCTGCATAGCAGGATCCCAGTCCAACTAAGTCATAAACCAGCAAAACACCATAAAAAAAGTGGGGGCAACCATATAGTCAGATTCCACCTTCCTACAACACCTTTTTGGAAAAGACAACTGTGTTCAAGAAATTGTCCAAAAGTGAATGCTAGTGCTACACAGAAGGAATTTTGTGCTTGCGCCTCTTGACAGTGGTCTTGATGGTATCCTTTCCTACTGGTCCAGATGAATGACCCCTGTTGATGGGGGCTGAGGATTTCTGATTTGCAGGCTCGGAGGTGATGCCATGTGTCTTAGAGCTTCTTGGGCCGCCCTTTCTATGGCTGTCTAGTTGGATGTTGACGATTCTCTACAGAAAAGGGTAGATGACTCACTAATAGCCCTACAAATGTCCCTAAAACTATCCTGCACGACCCCCGAAAGGGAGCCCAAGGTTGATATATGATGCTCCATAAGTTCATTGTGCGTTCATTGTGCTCCCACTGCAACTGATTTCATTGCTTTTGTGGAGGAGAAGTATCATCTGCCCCATCTGATCTTCATGTCTGGAGACTGCACCAATGATGTTGTGCAAAAACTATGGGCATCTGTGGCCTCACCCAGTTGAGTCAATCCAGGCCTACCCCTAGCATCACTACCTGTGACCTTGATACTGTGTGCACCGTTACAGTGGGACCTGGCTCAACAGAAGATGTAGCTGCTGTGTTAAATAAAGGAGCCAGGACTGGGGTGCATGCTACAGAACAGGTGCTGATTGCAGGGCCACTGGGAACAGACGCAAGACCACATTGTTGCGGAGTGTGCTGGACTACACAACATGATTTTACAGCTTGACCAGACAAACCAGATAGGCCAGGCTGCTCCTCCTCATGATCAAGGCCAGCAGGAGATCTATGTCCACTACAGGTTTCTGCAGGAGTTTGAGTGATGGGTGGCAGATTTTCAGTGGTTGTGCTGGAGTTCACCCTAGCTGAGAGCCCTATAATGCTAATGGAAATAACAATAATTTAATAATAAAAGACGGACTTATATTGATAAACATTTAATACGTGATCTTCTGTGTACAATGCTTTTTTACAAAGAGTGACCTGCCACTTGATCCAAAGTGGGGCTCGACAATGGCAGGATCCCGGTGCAGTTGTCGATGAAGACAGGAAAGCTCCAAGTGGGTAAAGTCCAATTCCATGCCCAAGAAGTTCTCAATGTTGTTCGGCTGCTGCTCAGCTTTGGTCTTGGGGAAGCTCTCTAGGTTCGGACTTAGACATTTTTCTTGAAGCCAGATCTCCTTCAGCAACTCCACTCTCCATTCGTTCTCCAGACGGAAAGTTGGTAAAAAGTCGGACTTCTTGCAGTTAGGAGACAGGAGAAGTACACTTTAACCAGCCATGGGTTCAGGACCTGGGGGACACCCCTTGGAGCATAGTACTCACTCTAACGGAGGCCAAAAGCAGGGTCCTGGGCAGATCCAGGTGGAAGTAGTCAGTTGGACAGCTGCAGGGAGAAAGGCCTCTGGAAGCTTTTTGTGCCCCAGTAGCTCAAACATCAGCCTATAACTTGGGGAAAAAATATTAGGAATTAACACCGCCTGTATTAGGCATTCATCACTAGTAACACTTCGAGAGGTGGACAATAAGGTGTAATTATTAAGTTGAAATGAGAACGCCACAAGTTTCAGAGAGCTAGAGGTCTTGAATTCTCAGGGATTTGATTCACTATTTTTACACGAAGAAGTGTGACTTTCGCTTTGAATTTGAAGAGTAAAGCAGGAGTAAGTTGCACCTATTTACTGACATATATTTGTGAATCAGGCCCATTAATATCAGCTTGGAAACTAACTTCTAGGTCTTTTGCTTCAAATCATTCTAAATTCTGTTGTCTTTACAGCTTTAAATGTTCAGCCACCCTACCAGGGTTGTTTTATTTTTGACTTCTTTCTTTCATACTTTTCATTGTGCTTCATTGTATGTATGTATGTATGTATGTATGTATGTATGTATATATGTGTAGGGTAAACCTACATGAGGGCAAAGGAGCAGTGCATTTGGCCAGAAGATTGCTTTCCACAAACGTTTAAAGAGTGAATGGAAACGGGCCTGTCGTAGTCATTGAAGGGGAGGGTGGCTTGTACTGCATATCTGACCTACACTTAATTTTATTTAAGTGCATAGAAAAAAATGTTTTCATTTAAAGTTTGAAACTCCACAATGGCTCAACAGTTTAAAAGGCATTAAGCAATACATTGTCACTCTGTTTAGTATGTAATCGCATTCAATAAAATGAAATCATTGAAAAACAAGGGGAGAATGAGAATGCACAAAATCTGACATTCCAAAAGTTTAAGAAAAGCCCTAAGGGGCCTATTTATGAGAGGCGTTCCGGTGCTCTTGCACCACGCAAGGTGGTGCAAGAGCGAGGTATGTCCGAAATGAGATTTGTGAAGCCACCCAAGGCCACTTTACATGCCCCTGAGTGGCTCCATAAATCTGGAGTAAAGCAACACAGCGCAAATTCCTGCATTGCCTTACTCTGCCCTGGGAAGGCGTTCCATGGGCATTGCGTGGATGTTCCCTCGCACCTCCCATGGGTTTCAAGGCATTCCCAGATTTACCAGAACTGATAAATCTGGGAATGGGCCAAAAAGATACTTCTTCCCAGGGGAGGCATAACGAGGAGAAATATCTTTATTTCTTCTTGTTATTTCCTGTTTCTTTGTCTGCTGCATTCTGCAGCACACATAGAAAGAGGAATATGTCTCTCAGGATTATTTTTGTGCAGTAAGGTGCCAAAAGTGTGGCAGAGCAGGGGAAAAGGCAGCAATGCACTGTATTGACTTAAACACTGCACATTTCTTCCCTTTCCCTGTCACACAGTGCAGTGCAGCAAAGTGACTTGCTGTGCTACACTGCGTGCCAAGTTCGTAAATAGGCTTCTAAGCATCTACAATAATGCAAATGAATATTAACAAGAACATCAGTGCCAAGTTGCCAAGTATAGGCCAAATAGTGACATTCATCAGTAAGTGCAACACCACAGAATGACCAGTAAAAACATGAATTCTTGACAAAAACTGGAGACTGTCAGAACAACTTCAAAAGTGACACATCTGATGCAGCGGTAATTTCACGGTAATTTCTCAATGCAAAACCTAATTTACCTTCTAATTTACCGCTGCAAAGGTACTGGACCCTTGCCACTGTATATTACCATCAGGAGATTTACATAAACATGAAAAATCAAAAGGCAATTAATATTTAAGCCAATAAAGAGAGTTGTGAGTATTTTAAAGGGTTTTATTTTCTAGTTAAAAGTTAAGGTTCTCTGACCCTTTATTCATTAGTCAAATATCAATCAGGTTACAGAATTTGGAAAACAGGAAAAATAGAATTAATACAGAACATATTATAGGTTGCATACAAAACATTCCATAAAGGAAGAGAATGAGGAATCAAATGTCAATCAGAGTTCTTTAAAGAGTTCAGGAAATATAATTCAAGAGTGAATTATGCAAGGCTAATCAATAATTAATAATTGGCAAAAATCTCCCATAAAGAGAAATAAATGCATAAGACAAATCTTTTCAAAAACTAATTAATTAGTCAAAGCATGAACTTAAAAGTTTTAGCATCAAAATCTAATCCTGTTCTATCCAGCTCCACTCTCTGCCCTGGTCTGCTCATCTGTCCTCTCTGTGTTCACAGAGAGACGCTGCTCCTGAAAAGGCCCCTCCTTCACAGACCACAGAGGAATGTGATCTACCTTGCCAAAAATATGACGTGCAAGGCTAGCCTATGCCCCCCACCTCCCTCTATCTCTCATCCGACGCAATCTGCTCTCAGACTGCACCCGTAAAAGCTTCTAAAGCCTCTAAAAAAAAAGCAAAAAAAAACCCCAAGGCCCCCTAAAGAGGTCATATTTATACTCTAATTCTTGGCTGACTATACTAATAAGGTTGCAATTTTCAGTAAAGCTTGCACCCTGATTGGATAGCTTAGATGACGAGGGTCTCACCATCCTGTTCTCATTGGCAAATCCAACCCACACCAGTTCTAACAAAAGAATGATTAATACAATTATATGTTTTAGCAACATTTACTAGGAAAAATGTTTCAGTCTATTTCCTCCTTCCTGTCATATCGCACGCAGGAAGGACACATTCCACAAACACTGGTACATTGGCAGGGTAACAAGAATGTAGAGTTCATGGTGGCCTTGAACCAGGCCTTCACTTGAGGCACTTGGCAGTATGTAGCTGGTATAATCTGCGCATGCGTCTCTCAGCACGATTCTCAGCCATGCTGGATTCTTAGGCAGCCATTTAATGGTGGGCCCATAATCAAAACAAACACAAAAATAGTATTAATTTATTAAATAAATCCCATTATGTTTTTCCTCACCCATACTAATACCCTGTATAAATGATAACCTAGCAAAAGCTATAAGTTTAAAGCAGCTTTTCTTATTATTTGTGCACAACATGCAAAAATGTGCAATGTACAACATAGCATAAAACATGCACTAGTGTAAATTTTGAAAGCGCACACAGTTAATACATACTCATAGCAACATGCTCTAATGTTTTAGATAGCTTTTCATGCAAATGCTTTGCCCCCGTGTAGTGATGGTGCATGGTTAATTAATTAATACACATTATAAAAAGATGTGTTATGAACTGAATATGCATTGTCTAAATATGCAACAAAGCCAAAGTCTCTTGAGACAGGAACAGGGAGTGTAGATTATAAGGGAAAAGAAACTGAAAAGAGAGAACACATTCCATGATTCAAAGCTAAAGAGGCCACTGAAATCACAAGTTTTCTCTACACTGCAAAAACACATGTTAATTCAGCACAAGCATTTCAGACTGAAAGCATTTATGACCAAACCTCATTTTATATTTTTCACTACATGCACCAAAAGTGCCACTTTTAAAAAAAAAAACAACTTTGGACTAGGCATGTGCCATGTGTTTTCACTTGCACCAAAATTTGTGTCTGTCTGAAACATAAAAATAAAGCAATGCTTAATTTGAGAAATCTAGCTCTATCAACTCCCCTTTGATGATAACAAATCATGATACCTCAAATGATTTGTAGATCATCACACTTATTTTTTTTCAAGTGACATTTTTATTGCAAAAGCTGAGCATATAACAATTTTTACCTCTATTTCTAAGGCAAACACAAGTCTTGTCTGTAATCAGATCACATATAGCCAAGCTCAAATGTTTAGTGCAGAGTTCTGTAAGTAGCTTCTTGGAACTGTTAGTCTTCTCTAAAATAAGTAACTAAAATAATAAAAGGAAAATTCAACAGGACAGTTCTCTTTTCTATTTTCTTTTCTTCTTTTCTTCTTTTTCTTTCATCATTCAAAGATTCTTTTCTCTTCAGCTCTTGACAATTCTCAGTTATTGTTTCAGCCTTTCTTTTTCTCTTTGTCACCAGCTTGCCATCAGGGTGGCTCATACAGTTCATTCAAAGTGGCATTCTGTACTTTTTCCATGCATTTTGACCACTCAGGTGCTGAGAAACTCTGACAGAGCACCATCAATTCTTTGCACTTTTTCAATCCAAGTCTTTCACTTTTATTTTCACTTTGATCAGATTCAGATGTTTCAGCTATGGGTGCAAATGATTTTTCAAAGGACCACTCCAGACGTTTTGGATACCCTTTCAGCCAGCTTTTTTCTACCTCCACTCGTAGGCCCACAGCACTAATTTCTTCTTCAGAGGCTGCATCTGACTCTTTCACCCTTTGGACACTGCTTTCATCTGAGTCAGTTTCCACTTTTGCATTTCCAGTGCCACTTCAGTTTTCTCTAGTGCTGCTTCAGACTCTGTGTGTTCCCTTACAGCTTGACTGACCCTCTTCTGTGGACTTTTGACCACTGCTGGCATATCTTCTTGAAGAGGAGCTGTTTTATCAGGGGACACAGGACCATACGTGTGTGAGAGGCATACACCCAATTTGGAAGGCCACCACATTTCACAACAGTCTTTGCCAGGATCATTTGGAACAGGCCTTTCCATTTCACAGCATCTCTCAGATCAAAGTTGTTGCACCATCCATTATGCAGATCTTGTGTAGCAGCTGCAATCTGGTGAGAAACTGCACGCTCCACATCAGTCAGACCTTCACAGCAATGGCTAGTCTTTTCATCTGTGTTTTTCACAAGTGCATTTGCATGTTCATTTTCAAGCCACTTCAGTGATGCTGAAACACAGTCTTTTGCAAAGTGTGACTCTGTGCTGTCTTTGTGTTGCTTTATTAGGCTTGAAACTTCAGGCTGATGGCTACAATCGAATCTTTGTCCAATCTGTGGTTCTACACACATCATCTTTGAGACCTCATTATGATCTGATTTCAGAGAAACTGGCAATCTATACCTGGGCATCAGTTTTTGCAATAATACATTTGCTACTATGCAGTTGTCACTTTTTCAAAAACAGTTCTGATACAACCCTGTTGTTCTGCTTCTGAAACAATTTCTTGAGCCTCTATTAATTCACCTGTGAAGATTCCATTGAATGTATATGCTAACAGAACACAATTTTGTGCAACTGAATTAGCAATTCTCTCTCCCATGACAACAGTGACTCCCATTTGAGCAGCTATACTGCATGTTATGGTAAGGGCAATCAATTTCGAATTTTGGGCTGAGGTAACTACTGAAAGCCATGAAGCTTTGACAACATAATGTATAGGAAGCACAGCATGTGCTGCTCTTAATGTGTCATTATTACCTTTCAAATATGGGCCATCTACAGAATGGACATTTTTGGGCTGAATCAGACGTTCATCCTTAAAGTCTGATCTTGGCTTTATGCATATTTTCATGACATCTAGACACTCATATTCAGTTTCATTGATGTTGGGATCAAAGGTCATTGGGAAATACATCACAGACCCTTGAACACATTCATGTTTTGAACAGGCACTGAGAGAGCGCAGCCCTCCCTCTCACTGCAAATTGGTGTATTTTCTTTTAAATAAACTTTCATTCCTAGTGCCGGGGCGCGACACTTTTTCTCTTTCAACTCTAGGAATGCTTTTGTGCAATTGTTGTCCAATGGAAGCGGATCAGACACATCCTTGTGTGTCAGCCTCAGTAAAGGCTTAGCCACTACGTCCAGCCCCTAGCTGTAATAGCTAAGAGGAGCGGGCTGACTATAGTGTCATATGCCGACGACACTCAATTGGTCGTCGCCCTGTCTAATGACTGTCTAAACGATGCTGCTAAGTTTCGAAGGGGGTTGGCGGATGTTGCAGGATGGATGACCGCCAATTGTCTCCAGCTCAACGCCAGCAAGACGGAGGTCCTGCTGGTAGGAAAAGATCCTGAGCTATGGAGCGGACATTGGTGGCCTTCCGCCCTGGGACCGGCTCCCACTCCCAAACAGGTGGTGAAAAATCTCGGCATCTGTGTAGATTCGGCTCTTAGTTTCTTAGATCAAACTAAGAGGGTAGCGGCGACCTGTTTTGGTATCCTGCGCAGCCTCAGGCCCATTTTGGGCTTTTTTGACCCCTCTATCTGGCAGACGATCGTGCAGGCATCTGTGCTGTCAAGATTGGACTATGCCAGTGTGCTCTACCTGGGGGTCAACAGGGCCGAGATCGCAAGATTGCAGAGGGTCCAAAATGTTGCCGCTAGAACTCTTCTTGCCATGCCCAGATGCTGCTCTACCTCCAGTACTATTCGCCGGCTACATTGGCTGCCAGTGGAGAGGCGGGTGGAGTTCAAGTCTCTCTGTTTCGCGTTCAAGATCTTGAAACATCCGATCCCGGGGATATTATCTGGCCTACTTTCTGCCTATATTCCCACGCGTCAGTTACGCTCCGCAGATCAACAGCTGGCATCGATTCCACGTGTGAGGAGGGCACGCGCCGGTGGGCGCTCTTTCCGCGTGTTGGCTGCTAAGCTGTGGAATGGTCTTCCAAGTCATATCCGGTGCATGGATAACTATTCTGCTTTTCGAAAAGCACTGAAAACCCACCTATTCCCTCACTAAGCTATCTGTCCCCCCGCCTGTCATTTTTTACCTCTCTTGGTTTTCTTTCCTTTGCCAGATTGGACTCTTGCAGCCAGTTGCTATTATTGCTATTAGCGCCGGGACGCCCCTTTGCCGGGGCAGCTGAGCACTTTACAAAACCACTTAACATAACATAACATAGGGAAAGGTTTAGTAACCACTCTCTACAGCAGCCAACCATTCCCAAAAATTTCCTGACTTCTTTCTAAATTTGAGGTGGATTTATCTGGTGAATTATTTCCACTCTCTTTGGTGACACCTTTCTACCTCCCTTTCCAATTATGTGTCCCAGACATTCATTTTCTTTTTGACAGTACTCCTGACTATTCTCATGCAATGGCACTGTGACATGAACCTGACAAAAATCAATAACAGTAAGCCATTCTTCAGCACATGGAATGTGAAAAAATATATTGGCTGGATTCGGTACCACAGGACAACATAGAAAAATTATGCTATTAATCTCCTGCACTAATCTGTTCTTTTCATTTAGTTTCTGTGAACCTGTGATCAGAAAGTTACATAAACTTTCAATCAATTCCATCAAAAATACTTTACTCACTTTATCTCCAATTATGGGTAAAATTTCCGCAACTGATGGTGTTCTTGAATACATGTCATCTGGTTCTAATTTGAATAAGACATGGTCTGCACATTTTATTAATCTGACATCCTTCTCTGTGAACTCCCTTACTTCTGTGTTTATTATTTCTTTCAAATCAGAAGGTAATTTTTCAACTGTCTTTTCTGAAAACAATGCTACAGCTGTCTCTTGTTGGGCCATTTTAAAATGTGCATCCTCATCAGGAATCTGAAAATTAACATCATCTAGTGTACAGTAATCTGTTCTGTTTAATTTGTAAAATAATTGTTTTCCTGCCAGGCCTGAGTCACAAACAACAAATTGGTAATTTTCCTCAAATGGGCCTATTGTTGGTGCAAATTCATCTAAAACTGGGTTTGTAATTTCTCCTTTTAAAATTCCTACAACTAAGGGGCCGATTCCGATCTCGGCCGGTAGGGCACCGAATCGGATTCGGCTTAACCGGATCCGATTCGGAGCCCTCTTTCCCGACCGATTCGAACGTGCGTCCGGGCGAGCGAGTACGATGCGAACGCACGCGAAATCGCCGACCGACTCGTTCGCGGGTCCGAACCGCTCCGACCGTCTCGCACGGACACGACTCGTACCGCGCAATGGAGACGTTCCCCGGCCGGGCAAGTACGATGCGCGCCTCGAGCAGTCTGACCGACTCGCACCGTCCGGCTCCAAAGGGCAGTCGGAGCCGGACTTTGGGGGTCCGTGTCGGACCACCCTGTACGCGTGGCCGTGCGAGTCGCACACAGGGGGGACCCATGGGTCCCCCCAACCTGTGCATGTACGGCGCGAGTCGCATCGACGCGTACCCTCTGTAGGGGGCGCCCTTGTTCGCCTCGCACCCATTGAGTCAATGGGAGCCCGCGTACGCGTTGTACGACCGGCTCCCATTGACTTCAATGGGATTCCGACCGAATTGAGTCCGATTGCATGCGTACGCATCGTACTCGTTCGGTCGGGCTGCTAGAGTCCGATTCGGTCGGAAATCTCTCCAGGTCCGGCTCGGTCAGAGTGATTTCCGGCCTGAATCGGAATCGGCCCCTAAGTCTTGATCTTCCACTGCTTTCACAATGGACTTGGTAAATTCAGAATTGTTAGCGTTAAAACTCTCATTTTCAAATATAGAAACCTGTTGAACTGGGTTCTGATTTTGTTTCTGAAAATAATTCACATTTGCTCTGGACAACTTATTTAAATTAATTTTAGCATTTTCCATATTTAGTGGGAGCATCTGGGCTTGAAAAGCTCCTGCCATTGGTACCTGTTTCTGAACTGACATTTGCATTTGCTTGGCTGACACTTCTTGCGCCTGCATTTCTCTCTGTTTTTGCACATTTCCTACTGCTGCATCATGTTTAAATTTACATTTCTTCTTCCAATGCTCAAATCTGTTATAAAGATGGCAAAAGGACACCTTTTCCAGCAGTACAACATCCATACCTGAATTTGCACAGACCAAAACACCTTTACTTCCATCCTGTGTTCTTTTAATCTGTACCCAATGAACATCCTTTGCTGGCACTCTGCCCTTCAGGAAAGTAATCACTGCTACGTTTTTCTCCATAACAACAGAAAATGATGGTGCATTCATGCAAACCCTTATCATTGTCTCCTCACCTGGCCTTTGCACAACAACTTTAGATTCAAACCACAATTCAGTTTGCATGGCAATGTCAAAGAACATTTCCAAATTAATGCATAACTCCTTTAAAATTTCAACAAATCCATCAACTTGTGGGTACCACAGCATAAGTTTGTCTCTCAATTGTGGGAATAAGTTCAGAAATGCTGCAAGTTCACTTTTGTTCCGTGGCACATGAACATGCACTTCTCCCACCTTTTCTCTCAATGAGTAAGCAAAAGCTTCTCCCTCATCCTGTTTATTATTTTCCCTAACATGGTCTGGTGGTTTCTTTTTCTTCTCATGTTTTCTTGCCCACTTGTCTCCTAATTTCATTGCATTTGAAATTATATTTTATTATTTCTGCAAGGTGCAACTGCATTCCTGAAGAACACATTGTCTCATTTGCCTCATCATTCATATGTACCCTGAAGCTTTTCTGAAATGGAAAACTTCCTGAAACATGAATTTCATATTTTTGAGACAAATCAGTCAGTCTACCAGGTGTAGTTACTGCACATGTAGCTGTTTCCTTACTCAGGGAAATTAATTCTTTTTCCTGACACTGGTTCACATTTTCATGATTTGAACAGCAGGGACTGTTAATTTCTTCATGTTCAAATGTTGAATTTAAAACACTAAACTGTTTCTCTTTTCCATGGTCTGGGTTAATTTGGTCCCCCATGCTCTCTACCTTTTTAAGCACTGCTGCTTCCTCACAGCAGGTTTGAAAAATTCCATCTTCAAATATATTCATTTTATCCTGGGCTGCAGATGTTGTAAAGACTATTTTTCCCTCACCTTTCAGTGCTTGGACTGTCTGGGGTAATTTCTGTTCAATAATCTGTGAATTCTGAGTTTCTGAAATAAACCCTGACATAATTACTCCTTCTGCAGCTGTTTGAACCTTTTGAGTAGGGGCCATATTAATTGGGGCAGTCACAATTTTTCTAGGCAGTGCCTGTGCATCTGTAGTTTGTGATATCTGGACTGAATCAGTCACATTTAAAGCAGTAACACCTGGAGGTATCACTGTCACTGCTGAATCAACAGGTAGTGGGTCAATCTGAAATGTCTGCACAATTCTCTCAATCTGTCTTTCTCTCTGTTTAACAGAAGCAGTAGCCACTGTAGTACTTACTAGTACACTATTTTCAGTATTTTTAATGGGAACCACATAAAGTGGTGGACACTCAGTTAACAATGCATCCATTATTTCATCCCCTGAATCATTATTTATTTGAAGCTTTTTATCATCATTAATTCCCTTCTCCTGCATCTGGTGCTTTACCTTTTTATTCTCACTTGCTTTGTCTCTTGCTGTCTTTTCCCACATGCTTAAGGCCTCAAATTGTGCAGCTCTAGATGGTGTCTTTATTTCACATAACACTTCCCTTAATTTGTCAATAATCTGCAATTCAAAAGTACCATCTTTTGGAAACCTCAAAGGACCTTCTTTTTCAGTAATCTTGCACCATTGGTGAACCCACATACATGAATTTTGTCCCAAATTGGTAGACATAAAATGCACGGGTGTTCCTTCAGGAGCATCACCAATTAAAAGCGAATTTTTCACTTTACCTCCTAACAGCTTCTTTAAACCTTCAAACATTTTCATTTCTGAAATATTTCAATGCAATTTCTTTTCTCCAATGCTGTCAGTTTCAATTTCAGTCAGTTTAACTCCTACTACTGACCCTCCACAAAATCTTACTGCAATATTTTTCTGAGTTTTCTTAATCAAAATTCTGTTAATAACAACATTAAAACATTCGCTACTCTGTCTGCTCCACTAAATAAAGGATAGATTTCTTTTCACTGCAAGTAACACATTCCGCTTACTCTTCACAAAGTAAGAACTTCTGTTTACTCTTCAAACACTGCGAGTAAATCCCTTCCGCTTACCCTTCACTCAAGCTCAGAAGAACCTGCTACTCCTTTGGTGTTACCCTTTCTAGGTGATATAACACCAACGTTTCACCAGCGAACTCTTTTGCTATCAATCATTCTCACTTTTACACAGAAAATAGTCCCTAATTTAACACTGCCAGCCCTACCTAGCTTCTCAGTGTTATTCCAACAGACGAGTAACCTCACTGCAGTGTGGCTTCCATTTACCACCCGCTATTTCTTTCCCGGGAATTTCCAGGTATCACTCTACCTGTGCTTCCAGACAACATAAAACAAGACACTAACTTTTCATGTTAAGAACATATAATCAATAAATAAAAATTCTGTCCTATGAAATTACCAATATAATCAATAAAACCATCGAGTCAAAAATGAGCAAACTTTTCACCAACAGTCAAAACCCTTACTATTTTCAACACTTCAAAAATACATCCTAGCACATTAACAACATTTCACAACCCTATTGATACTCACACCACTCCAGCAATCGCCTTCTTGCATCACCTTTCAGTACTGCTTTGCCAGTCTTCAGGTTCTGAGCATTGGAGTCAGGAATCAGGACTTGGACATTTATCTAACTTGGGCAATTATTTTCTAGAACTAATTTTCACAGATCAACTCTCTTCCTAAGGTCAATGGACTATTAGTCAAATAGTTGATCGTGATATTAATAATCCTTAATCACCAAACTAATTGATAATAACCATCCTCTGCTACCAGAAACTGATGCAGCGGTAATTTCACGGTAATTTCTCAATGCAAAACCTCATTTACCTTCTAATTTACCGCTGCAAAGGTACTGGACCCTTGCCACTGTATATTACCATCAGGAGATTTACATAAACATGAAAAATCAAAAATGCAATTAATATTTAAGCCAATAAAGAGAGTTGTGAGTATTTTAAAGGGTATTATTTTCTAGTTAAAAGTTAAGGTTCTCTGACCCTTTATTCATTAGTCAAATATCAATCAGGTTACAGAATTTGGAAAACAGGAAAAATAGAATTAATACAGAACATATTATAGGTTGCATACAAAACATTCCATAAAGGAAGAGAATGAGGAATCAAATGTCAATCAGAGTTCTTTAAAATGTTCAGGAAATATAATTCAAGAGTGAATTATGCAAGGCTAATCAATAATTAATAATTGGCAAAAATCTCCCATAAAGAGAAATAAATGCATAAGACAAATCTTTTCAAAAACTAATTAATTAGTCAAAGCATGAACTTAAAAGTTTTAGCATCAAAATCTAATCCTGTTCTATCCAGCTCCACTCTCTGCCCTGGTCTGCTAATCTGTCCTCTCTGTGTTCACAGAGAGACGCTGCTCCTGAAAAGGCCCCTCCTTCACAGACCACAGAGGAATGTGATCTACCTTGCCAAAAATATGACGTGCAAGGCTAGCCTATGCCCCCCACCTCCCTCTATCTCTCATCCGACGCAATCTGCTCTCAGACTGCACCCGTAAAAGCTTCTAAAGCCTCTAAAAAAAAAGCAAAAAAAACCCCCAACGCCCCCTAAAGAGGTCATATTTATACTCTAATTCTTGGCTGACTATACTAATAAGGTTGCAATTTTCAGTAAAGCTTGCACCCTGATTGGATAGCTTAGATGACGAGGGTTTCACCATCCTGTTCTCATTGGCAAATCCAACCCACACCAGTTCTAACAAAAGAATGATTAATACAATTATATGTTTTAGCAACATTTACTAGGAAAAATGTTTCAGTCTATTTCCTCCTTCCTGTCATATCGCACGCAGGAAGGACACATTCCACAAACACTGGTACATTGGCAGGGTAACAAGAATGTAGAGGTCATGGTGGCCTTGAACCAGGTCTTCACTTGAGGCACTTGGCAGTATGTAGCTGGTATAATCTGCGCATGCGTCTCTCAGCACGATTCTCAGCCATGCTGGATTCTTAGGCAGCCATTTAATGGTGGGCCCATAATCAAAACAAACACAAAAATAGTATTAATTTATTAAATAAATCCCATTATGTTTTTCCTCACCCATACTAATACCCTGTATAAATTATAACCTAGCAAAAGCTATAAGTTTAAAGCAGCTTTTCTTATTATTTGTGCACAACATGCAAAAATGTGCAATGTACAACATAGCATAAAACATGCACTAGTGTAAATTTTGAAAGCGCACACAGTTAATACATACTCATAGGAACATGTTCTAATGTTTTAGATAGCTTTTCATGCAAATGCTTTGCCCCCGTGTAGTGATGGTGCATGGTTAATTAATTAATACACATTATAAAAAGATGTGTTATGAACTGAATATGCATTGTCTAAATATGCAACAAAGCCAAAGTCTCTTGAGACAGGAACAGGGAGTGTAGATTATAAGGGAAAAGAAACTGAAAAGAGAGAACACATTCCATGATTCAAAGCTAAAGAGGCCACTGAAATCACGAGTTTTCTCTACACTGCAAAAACACATGTTAATTCAGCACAAGCATTTCAGACTGAAAGCATTTATGACCAAACCTCATTTTATATTTTTCAGTGCATGCACCAAAAGTGCCACTTTAAAAAAAAAAAAACTTTGGACTAGGCATGTGCCATGTGTTTTCACTTGCACCAAAATTTGTGTGCCATTTTAAATGCAGTCTGTCTGAAACATAAAAATAAAGCAATGCTTAATTTGAGAAATCTAGCTCTATCACATCCTTGACATACTACCCTTTTGCAGAGTGTAATCTATTAAAATTTGTAGATTTAAGACACCCCTAAAGCAGTTATAGTGAGAACATTAGGCAGGATAAAATTTAAAAACGTTATATTCAGTAAATGGCCAACCATGGGGCATTATGGGAAATGTAGTAATTGTCCCCAGACTGTGTTCCCAAAGATGTGAGGCCGAAGGAGAAGTCTCACTGGATAAATAAAACCATAAAATAAATGTTTAACTACTGTCACTCCAAACAAAGACAAGAAAACCTGACCGCAAGTCCTCACCTGAGGGCATTAGTGGAAAAACATAATAGGTTGACATTTTTGAAATGCAGGAACATATTGACTTTTTGAAACAGTCGAAGAAAAAAACAATCTATTAGCCAAGTCATCTGTGTTTAAGAATGTGTTTGCTCAAGTGGCTCTAAAGTAAAATGAAAAACAAATACTTTTACCAAGTTACAAGGACAGGCCCAGAACGCTTGTTCCTGTTAAGTTTCTATCACACATTTTCATTTTAATGCACCATCACGTCAGTATTCTACAATTGCCGACCTAAAGTAACAAAAACAATTTACGTTTTACAGTGCCCTGATATACATATTGACACTCTCTTTTTATTTGCTGTTGAACAGTAGAAATCAATGTCCAATATATATGTCTTCACTGCTATAAAGTTTTTTCACATTTAATTTCACCCAGATCACTCCTAATCTGCCTGTTTCTCTAATGTGCATTAGAAAATAAAATGGCACTACCAGATGTCTAGCTATTAACAGGTCCTCCATCTACTTGATAATCTCCTGATTTCTGCCCCTCGTCAACAATAAAAGACTCTAATGGGTATTTTATGTGATCCATTGGTAAAATAAAGTGTAGATATCCGGGAGTACAACAGTTCTGTTGACTGTAAATAATGCTATAAGAAAGAGCAGACAGTCAGAGCAGAGTGAGAACCAATTGCATGAAGCTAAACAGAAAAGCATGCAAACTTGGGACTGAGCGGAAAAGAAAGGCAGGGTTATTTTCCCTGAAATTTTAGAGAAGAAGGGATGATCGTTTAAACACTATAAGGTTTCAAAATAACTGTCACCTGCTGTACACAGAGAAAAAGAAACACCCTGGGGCATATTACCAAGGGCGTTATCGCCGCTTTAGTGGCACTTTTTGCCGCTCAAGCGGCGATATTTCTATCGCCCTATTAGCAAGCTGCCGCTAACAGCTGTTAGCGACAGCTTTATGGCGAAAGAGACCGTTTTGGTGCCGCTTTGCATGTCAGCGATACATATCGCTAATGACATGCAAAGTAGGCGTTCCTAACTAAAAGCGACTGAAAACAGTCGCAAACACAACTCCCCCCTATTAGCAATGCCCGCGAAGCGATAAAAAAACTCGCGCTAACCGCGATTATTGCTGGAAACTAACACCTGCTAAAAACCTGACTTAACCATTATAGTCAATGGGAGGTGGATTGTAAGGTTAAGTCCTCACCTGCCTATTAGCAAGCTTTTCATTAGCGCGTTGAATCTATCGCTGGATTTCTCGCACTATTGCTGGGTTTCGCCGATATCGCTGGATTTTTTATCGCCTTGGAGCTAAGCGTTGATGATAACGTGTTATCTCCGCGATGAAATCCAGCGATAGCCGGCGATAAAAAAAACAGCGCTAAGCGCGCTTTGCGATAATTATCACTATTCCTTGGTAATATCCCCCCCTGTGTGTACAATCGCATAATCCTCTTGCACCCCCTTCTTCAGCTATCAGGAGTCTCCATCATCAGAGTAACACACAAGTAGAAGTCAGGAACATGCACATGTTTACCGAGACTTTTATAGCAAAACAACTTATATTATTTAGGCCTAGAGACTGTCTCTCCAGCCTCATGTAATCACAACACTATTATATATATACATATATATATATATATATATATATATATATATATATATATATATATATATATATATATATACATATCCCACAGCAAAGCAAAGCGCAGTCGCCTTACCCGAGCCTCTAGCGGCGGCGTTCCACGGCGAGTCGGCAGGTCCCAATAAATACACCAAAACAATGTTCTCCTTTATCAAATAACAGCATGCCAAGGACTCAAATTTTGCAAAAAGCTGTATTTATTTCCAGCTTGGCAACAACTCCACGCGTTTCAGAGCTTACGCTCCTTGGTCACGTGACCAGAGTTCTCTGCTTCTTTTTTATGCATCACTCTATGCCTGAAAGGGTATTGTTTTGACTTATACTGGGTGCCCCCTTGTGTCTGGACAAAGCTATACCTCTCTGAAGAGCTCTAAGTAGAGCGAAACACTGTGTCAGTGGTTGCTTTTACTCATTTCAGGTTGGCTTGGTTGGTATTTTACCAATGCAAAGCTGTAATATTGTGCCTGGAGTGGTAAATGGCTTTTGTCATTTTACAGCTCAGCTTGGACAGCACTGTGCTAGTCCTATGCTTAAAGATTTTGCTGTAAAAAGGGCAAAAGACGTTGTCCCTTTCTATCTCGGCGTGGATGGCACTGTGCTAATTCTATGCTTAAAGACTTTGCTAGAAAAGCAGACATTTGAGGTGAGCAGATCTAGAGTGTCGCTGGTGTTGAGCGTGCTCTATACAGGAGCTGCTTTCCACCTAAATTTGAGAACTACCCAGAGTTCTCTGCTTATTTTTTGCATATATGTATATATATATATATATATATATATATATATATATATATATATATATATATATATATATATATATATATACCAAGAAAGAAGTGTCTCAAACAAATGGATTCACCAAAGAACAAAAATGTATTTCCACTACAACGTTTCAGCTTCCGCCTTCCTCAGGTAGTACAAAATGGTTTGCTCAGTGGCTGCACAGATGACACAGCTGAATTTTCAAAAAGCATCATGAGTGAAGATTCCATTTGGAATGTGGAATCAATGCAGTCCTGAGAGCTCTTGAGATATGCAGTAATCAGGTGATATTGTCAGTAATGTTCAGTCCATCTGGATGCAATGATTTTAATCGGTACATCCAGAAGTTTTCTCTGGAGTCTAGTAGTTGTTCCTTTAAGACATGTTCCACATGAAAAATCTTCAAATCTGAGAGTAAAAGATCCACAAGGTTGAAATGATTGGCTACAGGCTGGTCAATTTCCTTATTAATTATTGCCGATTTGTGGTTCCTGACCTGAATCGTGTACGGAGGTCTTTCACTGTTTGGCCTACATATTGTTTTTTACAGCTTTGGCGTTGGCACTGAAACACATAAATAATGCATGTCGAACGACATGTAAGATGCTGTCTTCTTCCATAGGTCCTTCTCGTAACAGAACTAGTTACTGATGATGTTTGTAAAAGATATTCACATGTAATGCAACATTTAAAGTCACAGCAATGAACCCCTGCATTTGTTACAACTTGCTTGAGTTCAGCTCTCACAATAAGATATCGTAAATTGGGAGCTCTGTGGTAAGCAATGACTGGCGGTTTTGGAAAACCTTTTGCAATTTTTCACAAGTGGACAGTAAGGGAACAGTTTTTTGCATTATATTTCTGCCTGCTAAAATAAAAATATCGGGGCATATTAGCAAGACCCACGTTAAAATTATCGCCGTTTTAGCAGCAGGAAACTGCCGCTAAAACGGCGATAATGGGCTTGCTAATATGTGTTATAGAATTCCAATAGAAGCCCAGGTTAGATGTGCAGGACATCTAACCTGGGCTTCTATTGGAATTCCATAACGCATATTAGCAAGCCCATTATCGCCGTTTTAGCGGCAGTTTCCTGCCGCTAAAACGGCGATAATTTTAACGTGGGTCTTGCTAATATGCCCCTACTTTTATCCACTCTTCTTCGGAGGGCTTATTTCTCACACGGTGGGAAGTGTGTGAGTTTGCTGGTGCTGTATTCAGCGGTGACGCCGCTTCCAAGCCCTGACCTGACTGGCTGGGCGTCCTTTTACATCAAAGCTCTTCTGGAAAATATGAAAGTTGATGCCCGCCGGCTGCTTTTAACCTGTGAAGGAGGATTGGGCTGAGTTTGGGCCACTGCTCACAGGAGGCTACACCACTGTTAGAGCGGGAGGCCTGTCTGCTGAAGACTTTGGGAACAATTTTTGAGAACAGCCAGGGTTTGCAGAGGTATTACCCTTCCACTTCAAGATGGAAGAGCATCATATATTGAACTTAGCAGGTACTGACATGTACTTTTATATTAACAAGTGCATGAGAATGAGTGCTTTGGGTGTAATTTGTTACAAATGCTACTGCTCAGCCCTACACGGAATTTATTCCATATGAGGCAACAAGAGGGCATTGTTTTATCATAATTATATACAAGGCATTAATGGATTGTGTACTACAAGGAGGGATACAACGATACTTCTTTTTTTCAATTGCAAAGCATTATGGACATTAAAGTCCTTGGAAGTACTGAGTGACAGTATACCTTTAAAAATAGTTGCACGTGAGTTCTTCCTTACTGTCTGAAGTTGCAGGACATTTTAAAACCAGAAGCAACTGCTCTTCGCATTGTGCATATGATTAAGACCCGGCTCAGTCGAAACGTGTCATGCTATGCTGATGGACTGCATGCTAAAATAAAAAATCTACTTTTATCCAAGCCCCTACCCGCCTGGCTGAGCGTCCTTTTACGTCAAAGCTCTTCTGGAACATATATATATATATATATATATATATATATATATATATATATATATATATATATATATATATATATATCCAAAGCTCCGTTGACCTCCAAATCCTGCTCAGGACAGAACAGACACGGACCGCCAATTGATGTGCACAGGTATTAGGTTTATTGTGGATTGTCCGCCATTACGCGTTTCGGCCGCCCACAGCCTTGATCACATGACAACTCTGTAATTTCTGATCAGCCATTTAAAGTGACGCATGCAGTTAATTTCATAGATACAGATGACAGACTTACATCCAAAAATGCTGGTAACTTTGCAATACTCATATACAATGTAATGGTGTGCATGTAGCTCTCAGCTATCCCAGGCATTGATAGTTAAATAAATACATAAATGTAGTGCAATAAAAGTAATCAATTCAATTTACATTTTGCTATGGTAAAATACCCTGTAGGTCTGTTCTATCTGTATAAATAGCCAAAAAAAGGGCCTAAAGTGTAAAGTGCAAATGCGCGTATTACATACTCGTTAGCTTTACTAATAAAGTGCATGTGCAATACAGTACTTATTTATTTTTAAGCAGCAGATGAAAGTCCTCCAGACCCTCCAAAATTGTATATACTCCCATTTGGTCAGGAATTCACATTGCTGGGATATATCCTAGAATAAATTCATCAATGATCTTTCAGCAAAATAAAGTGCAATTTAGATAAAAATTAACTATTAAAACTATGTCACTACAAATGCTAAAAGCCATTGATAAAAATAATACATGAATATGATCTAATGCGAGCCGTGAATCATTTCCTATCATACAGTACAATTATAGGCAAGTATATAAATCTTCGCTAGTATTCAGACCACCCGGAGTTTTGGTGTCCAAATCTAAGATGAAACGTGTTTCCAATCTCCTAAGTTTGGCTTCCCTATTGCCTCCTCTTTTGTGTAAAGGAACAGTATCCACTAAAAAATATTTACAATGTTTTAAATCACTATTTTGGGTTTCTTTAAAATGGCGTGCTACAGGGTAAGTGGAGTCCGAGTTGGTAATGGCCCTGATGTGTTGGAGTATACGTTTATGAGCTCGTAATTTGTTGCTTCCAACATATTGCAGTCCACATATGCACTCCAATACATAAATCACATGGTCTGTTTTGCAGGTGAGATGTTTGTTAATTATCTGCACTCTGTCATTGAATGGTGTCAAATATGTGGTTTTATTGACACCAAATTTACAAGCTTTACATGAAGCACATTTATAGAAACCCTTTCTCGCCGAAAGCCAGGTCCCTGCTTCCTCAACTTCCGGACTGCTCTTAACCAGAGCCTTGCTCATGGATGCAGTTCTTCTATAGGTAATCGAGGGTGTCTTAGGCATAAGGTGGCCTATGGTGGGATCATCTAGAATGATGGACCAATTGCGTTTGATGATACCCCTCAGCTGTTTCTCTTGTCTATTGTAGGTTAAAATCAGTCTAGTCGGTTCTTTTCCCTGAGTGACTTTAGTGACTGTATCTCCGTTCTTATCTTTTCTTTTGCCAAATATTAGCTCAGACCTGTTACGTGATTTAGATTTGACTATAGCTACATCAGTTGTTTTGGTGGAATCACCCCTTGCTAGAAATCTCTCTTTAATTTCATTCTGTTTCACAGCCAAATCTGCCTCATTACTGCAAATTCTTCTTGATCTTAACATCTCACTGTATGGAATACTCAATATGAGATGTACAGGGTGGGAGCTGGTAGCATGTAATACTGAGTTCCCTGCTGTTTCCTTACGGTGTAAAGAAGTCTCAAGTCTATTGCTAACAATACAAACTTGGACGTCTAGAAAGTTGACCGTCTCGGGGCTGATTGTGGCTGTGAAATTAAGATTAATGTCGTTCTCAGTAATTTTTTAGACAAATTCCAAAGCACTTTGGTCTGTCCCACGCCAAATTACAAATAAATCATCTATATATCTAAGCCATGTTACCACGTGTTCCTTTAACTCATAGCTACATTTCTTGCTAAGGATCAACTCCTCCCACCAACCCATATGTAGACAGGCATAGCTGGGACACAAGCTGGCCCCCATAGCCACCCCACGCAGTTGTTGGTATACCTGGTTCTGGAACATAAATAAATTATTCTCCAGGCAAAACAAAGTCATGTTAATCAGCATTTTACTATGCTGTGCAAATTTTGTTGGTCTGTTGCTGAGAAAATGTTCCAATGCACGGATGCCATCATTGTGCCTGATGCTGGTGTATAACGACGTGACATCCAGAGTCATCAGAACATACTAGTTATTCCACTCTATACTCTATAATTGAAGAACTTTGCGCCAGTCCATTGGTCGATTCACTTTTGCTTTAACACACCTAAGCATACAGCATGGTGCAGTGAGTCATCCCACTTAAGTCAATAGTCCTATTCCACTGTGAGGGGTGACTTAATACGTGTTCTAGTGCACATTCACCTACAAACCAGTGCACATTAGCGTCAGAACTAGAGGGCCAATGCTTCACAATTGGTTTTTTCGTTTTTGCTGTTTTATATAGCGCATCCTTAGTCCAAGGGCATTAGAGCACTTTACATGAGCATAAGATTACATTGCACATGGTCAGATAACTTTTTCGGCACAGGGAGATTAAGTAATTTGCCCAAAATCACAGGAACTTGACCCAATGCCAGACCTTGAACCTGGCTCCCCAATTTCAAAGTCAGCAGCTCTGGCCATTAAGCCACAGGGTCTCCCATTTTTATCCTTTTATTTTTGTTAGTGGAATTCAGCCAATGCTTTTTGCATCAAAAGGAATAATATATTCCACTGATGTGCATTAAAACTAAAAGGAGAAAAATTGCCTGCTCCAAATATTTGTGCCTGGAGTCAAGCTATCCAGGCTGATGAGGGGTGAAACTCCGAAACTGGTCCTAGGATGCTTGTTTCCAGTCCAGGGAGGACCTGGCCTGGCAGTTCAAGCTGGACTCTTCCCATTGGGCACAGGGTCAAGACTGATTTGCATATGGCTGGGTTCACACTGGAATGGCATGGTGAGCAAAAAAATGATGGCTTTAGGCCCAGATCTCTGTACTGCGGTGAATGTATGACATTGTTCTGCATTCTGTCCATCAATAGTTCTTTTTGCATTTGTCACCCCGAGTGGGACGGGTATGCCCAGACGTGGGTCCCGTGCTCTCCATGCCACTGGAGTCAAGCTATCCTGGCTGATGAGGGGTGAAACTCCGAACCCGGTCCTAGGATGCTTGTTTCCAGTCCAGGGAGGACCTGGTCTGGCAGTTCGGGCTGGACTGTTCCCATTGGGCACAGGGTCAAGACTGATTTGCATATGGCTGGGTTCAAACTGGAATGGCATGGTGAGCAAGAAAATGATGGATTTAGGCCCAGATCTCTGTCCTGGGGTGAATGTATGACATTGTTCTGCATTCTGTCCATCAATTGTTCTTTTTGCATTTGTCACCCCGAGTGGGACGGGTATGCCCAGACGTGGGTCCCGTGCTCTCCATGCCACTGGAGTCAAGCTATCCTGGCTGATAAGGGGTGAAACTCCAAAACTGGTCCTAGGATGCTTGTTTCCAGTCCAGGGAGGACCTGGCCTGGCAGTTCATGCTGGACTGTTCCCATTGGGCACAGGGTCAAGACTGATTTGCATATGGCTGGGTTCAAACTGGAATGGCATGGTGAGCAACAAAACAATGGATTTAGGCCCAGATCTCTGTACTGAGGTGAATGTATGACATTGTTCTGTATTCTGTCCATCAATTGTTCTTTTTGCATTTGTCACCCCGAGTGGGACGGGTATGCCCAGACGTGGGTCCAGTGCTCTCCATGCCACTGGAGTCAAGCTATCCTGGCTGATGAGGGGTGAAACTCTGAAACCGGTCTTAGGATGCTTGTTTCCAGTCCAGGGAGGATCTGGCCTGGCAGTTCGGGCTGGACTGTTCCCATTGGGCACAGGGTCAAGACTGATTTGCATATGGCTGGGTTCAAACTGGAATGGCATGGTGAGCAAAAAAATGATGGATTTAGGCCCAGATCTCTGTACCAGGGTGAATGTATGACATTGTTCTGCATTCTGTCCATCAATTGTTCTTTTTGCAGTTGGGAAGCCCCAGCACTGTTCTATTAAAATTCTATGGAATTGTTAATTTTGTCTATTTACATTTTTTAAGGCAAACATATGGCCACAAAATGTAGATTAGCGTGTTGTTTCCGTTTTTTCTTCTTTTTTTTTGCGCCGTATGCTTCCAATAAAAAAATAACCATGGCAACAGCTTACCAAGGAAAGACCGATTGGCTTTGTTAATATGTTATTAATATAGAACTTAACATTGCTGTTCAGTCTGTTTCTTTTGACGAGAGATAGATTGAGGAAAGGAAGACTTGATTCATAAAGCTTTTCCAATTAGGCAGTGTAGATTTGTCTGAAATATCTGCAGCAAATTTGAAGCAGATCGCTACCATTCATAGAAAAATCTTCGTGAATCAGGCCCTTAGAGATAAGCAGTCTGACAGCGAGTCATCAGAGGTCGTCAATTAAATCACACGAATCTACATCACTGGGATATACAAGTTTCAAAACAAACACTCTTGAAAAGATAAACCTTGGACAATAAAGAACATGTGAATATGGCCATTGCAGGCTGGTAACGACCACCTTGAATACACCAACAAGCATATCGACCACCTCATATATCAACGCCAACATTCAGTCTTTGTCAGCACAGAGTGTGAGAAAGGCCTACAGACAGCATGCTGTTGCAACAATGGGCCAGAAAGTGACACGACAAAACACCACCGAATGCATAGCATGAAATAAGGCAGATGCAAATCAAAGAATGCCTAATTTTATGATAGCTGACGTGGGAGTTCCTGCCAAGGTTTTTCAAACCACACATCAAACCTTTGTGCCATTTTAAATTGCTAAATACAACACCACAACAGTCAATCATCAATTATAAACATTATCTTTTTCCCTTCTTACCCTTTAGGGATTGATGCAGATTGGTTTATTTAACATTCATTAAATTTGTAGAAAATATGTTTGTAACATAAAAAATACATTCCAAAGGCAGAATTAAATGGTAGGTTGGAGTGAAATTATTAGGATATGTTCACAGTTGTTTGAAGTCCATGTCCAGAAATAACACCTTTTTGGAAAAGACAACTGTGTTCAAGAAATTGTCCAAAAGTGAATGCTAGTGCTACACAGAAGGAATTTTGTGCTTGCGCCTCTTGACAGTGGTCTTGAAGGTATCCTTTCCTACTGGTCCAGATGAACGACCCCTGTTGAGGGGGGCTGAGGATTTCTGATTTGCAGGCTCGGAGGTGATGCCATGTGTCTTAGAGCTTCTTGGGCCGCCCTTTTTATGGCTGTCTAGTTGGATGTTGACGATTCTCTACAGAAAAGGGTAGATGACTCACTATTAGCCCTACAAATGTCCCTAAAACTATCCTGCACGACCCCCGAAAGGGAGCACAAGGTTGATATATGATGCTCCATAAGTTCATTGTGCGTTCATTGTGCTCCCACTGCAACTGATTTCATTGCTTTTGTGGAGGAGAAGTATCATCTGCCCCATCTGATCTTCATGTCTGGAGACTGCACCAATGATGTTGTGCAAAAACTATGGGCATCTGTGGCCTCACCCAGTTGAGTCAATCCAGGCCTACCCCTAGCATCACTACCTGTGACCTTGATACTGTGTGCACCGTTACAGTGGGACCTGGCTCAACAGAAGATGTAGCTGCTGTGTTAAATAAAGGAGCCAGGACTGGGGTGCATGCTACAGAACAGGTGCTGATTGCAGGGCCACTGGGAACAGACGCAAGACCACATTGTTGCGGAGTGTGCTGGACTACACAACATGATTGTACAGCTTGACCAGACAAACCAGATAGGCCAGGCTGCTCCTCCTCATGATCAAGGCCAGCAGGAGATCTATGTCCACTACAGGTTTCTGCAGGAGTTTGAGTGATGGGTGGCAGATTTTCAGTGGTTGTGCTGGAGTTCACCCTAGCTGAGAGCCCTATAATGCTAATGGAAATAACAATAATTTAATAATAATTGACGGACTTATATTGATAAACATTTAATACGTGATCTTCTGTGTACAATGCTTTTTTACAAAGAGTGACCTGCCACTCTGATAGACATGCACACAGTCCTTCATTCATTCTTAATAACTTTATTTCGCCAATAAAATAATGGCATAAAAGTATGCTACAATAAAAAAAGAGATGAAAAATCATCTATTAGCACTCAGAGTTATTATACAATATAAAAAGAGTAAAAAGTCATAATATATACAAAGAATTTATCAATTAAAAGAAAGAGAGGAATAAAATAGAAGTTAGTCATATTGGGCCTTCTCTCAGTTATGAAATTTGAGCTTAAGGAATATGTCTTCTTGTCTTTAGAGCGGATAAAAAGAACGAGGCCAAAGAGAAGCATACCAAGGGATCCGGTAATTGCTGTAAATAGTAAAGAGCTACGCGGCATTGTCTAATCCCTAGGTTGCGTATAAGCGGGAGAATAAATCTGTTCCTTTCATTAGAGTAAAATTTACAAAAGAAAACAATGTGTAAATCATCCTGTACTGAATGATTATCACATAGACATAAAGAGAGGGCATCGAAGGAATTAGTTCTGGGAGAAATACCCAACATGAGTGGAATATATTGTAATCGAAATCTTAATAGTATGTATCTGTGATGGAGATTCATTACAAATATCGGATATGAAGTTGAAATATTAATTATACTCGGAGCTGAAAGATAATGGGGCATATTAGCAATGCCTGGCGATAATTATCGCAAAGCGCAATTAGAGCTTGGATAATTATCGCCAGGCATCGCCGGTTTCTATCACGGAGTTAGCGTGCAATCAGGAATGCTAATCTCCAAAGCGATAGAAACCTTGGAGAACAGTGTGAATATCGCCTGAAAACAGGCAATATTCACACTGTTCCCCAGTTCTGCTTGCTGATAGTGCGAGGGGGATTTAGCCATGTAATCCACCTCTCATTGGATTACATGGCTAAGTCAGGGTGGGACCAGGTGTTAGCAAACCAGCGCTAAACGTGTTTAGTGCTGGTTCGCTAATCACCGCCTGTAGGAAGGTGGAATCTGACTATATGGTTGCCCCCACTTTTTTATGGTGTTTTGCTGGTTTATGACTTAGTTGGACTGGGATCCTGCTATTCAGGGCCCCAGTCTATCTGCTTTCTCTGTAAAATGGATTCCATGTGCCTTAGGCACATCTCTGATTGGGATCTGGAGTGCCCTTATAAGTCCCTAGTATATGGTATACTATGTACCAAGGGCATAGGTACCTCAGAGGCCTGCCAGGGGCTGCAGCATGTATTATGCCACCCCTGGAAGGCCATCCAAACTGACACCACAGGTCTGCTACTGCAGCCTGGGTAAGGTGGTGCATGCACCCCTTACTGTGATATAGGTTACCTATATCACGAAATACATACACACCTAGAAACCTATAAGTCACTCCTAAGGCAGGCTTTATCAATCCTAAAGGCAGAGTGCATGGTTCCTATGTGAGAGGGTGCCCCTGCATGAGCAGGGCCCCTCTGCAGCGTTCGGAGACCATCTCTGATGCTGTTTGTAGTGCAGCCTGACCATATACTCTTAAGCGCATTATATCCTCGCGGTAAAATGCTAACTTTGGAATGGCTGCACCTAAACATGTCGTGTTTGGTGTCAAACATCTTGGAATACTACCCCCCGCCAATCCTGGCGGCGGGGGTAGCATTCCACCCTTCTAGAGGGAAAGACATGTTAACTCTGGCTTACCCGGTAACTTCTTTCTGAAGCCCTGGCATCACAAAATGGATGCTGCTGCCACAGACACAAGTCTGGCCTCCTGCTGCTGGACGAAACTCCGGCAGGGGAGGCCTGGACAATAGGTTTCCTGTTGCAGGGAGGTGTGACCACCTCCCCAGACAGGATAGTGTGTATTGGGGCTGGGTGGGTGCACTCTTAGAGTGCTTTGAAGTCCTGCACTGGGGGAGCAAAAGGCTCCTCTGTGCATATGCCAGTTCAAACCAGCTCAGGGGCTACCTGCCCCTGCTCTGGCGCGAAACTGGACAAAGGGAAGTGGGTGTAGCCACCCCTCCCTTGACCCTCCCATAGGTGGGGTCATAGAGTTAGTCCCTCCCTGTTTTACTAGTTAAAATGGGGAACCCTTGCCACAGCAAGATTAGATATCCCTGGACTAAACTTTGAAACTGAATCCTGGACCTTCGACGCTCTACATCACGATTAGAGGACTGAAGAATCTCCCTTGGGGTCAAGGAGTGACTCCCCTGCTTGGCAGGCACCAAAACGATAACGACGGTCGCAAACTACGCCGCTCCCGCCGGAGTTCGAAGTCCCTGCAGCCCAAGAAGTGGATTTCCTGACTTCTCCAAGGCCATCGTGAGTCCCCAGCGAAGCTGAGGCAAGTGGACCCCACGAGTGACGAGGAACCACGACCCCTGAGTACCGTGCATTATTATCGAGTGCAACCCCTTCACAACGTTCTACGAACCTGTGCTTTGGACCACGTGTGGTCCCAACCTCCAGCAAGAATCCCTCCGAAGATCAGAGGCCTACACCGTCCTGAGTGACCGTGGGCCCCTGTTGAGTGATTCCGCCCGAGGTGTCTTCGCGATCCCTTGCCAGCCGGCTCGTGGGTCCCCAGAAGACTTTCTAAAGAAACCAAAGGGCTCCCTGGTTGCTCCAGGCCTGCCCTGACTTACCCTCGCTGGGTGAGTTCCCCAGACCTTGCTGGTCTGCACCATCGACGATCTTCAGCTACATCGAGACTTGCCGTTGCCAAGGCTTGTTGGGTCCAATCCGGTCGCCGACACCGCAGCACTCGACAGACATCGTGTACCAGCCCGAATCCTGCTCCTGGTCGCCAACAACGCCTCCTGGACCTCGTGGCTGCAGAAACGAGACGACCGTCAACGCACCTGAAGCACTCGACATCGGTGGGCATCTGTCCATCGCCTTCCTGGTCACTGGCTAGTGACCCAGACTCTGTCCCCTCTGCTTTCAGGTTCTTCAGAACTCCGATCCACTCTTGGATCCACCCGGACAGCATATGCCAGGCCAACTTCTCACACCGCCCCTGCCTCGCTGATAGGCGTTAGCGACCTCAGCGACTGTTTCCAGTCGCTGTTAGGTGGGGAACGCCTACTTTGCATGCCATTAGCGATAAATATCGCTGGCATGCAAAGCGGCACCCAACCCGGTCGCTATCGCCTACAAGCTGTCGCTAACAGCAGTTAGCGACAGCTTGTTGATAAGGCGATAATATTATCGCCGCTTTAGCGGGAAAAAGTCCCGCTAAAGTGGCGATAATCGCCTTGCTAATATGCCCCAATGTCTTACAGTAGTGCGGTTAACATTAAATTCATACCTCTTTGTAGCAAAATAATCTAGTAGACGCAACTTCAGTTCTTTTTTAGTAATTTTCAGACAGGATTTCGGGTCCTCGTATAAGTTGGGTAAACTGATTGCCTGTAAGTTTGTCTTAATATATTTCAACCATTTTATTTGATGTACGCCATCTAAATTCAAACAGTCTGTGAGGATATGTCTTGTCAGGGTCAATGTTTCTTTCCTCCAGACTGAATGCCACAAGAGGATTGGAGCAATACGGATTTTATCTATTATGTAAGGGACACCCAGCTCAGAGTGGATTATATATGAGGAACATGAGTGTGGAACACATATCAGCCTTTTGAAAAAGGTGTCCTCTATACGCTGCAATTTTGTAGCGTTGGAAAAGCCCCAAACAGCTGCCCCATAAGTGGCAACAGATACTGATTTTGCCTCGTAGATCTTTTTTATTGTGTTTAATGGTTTTGAGCCTAGCTTTTTATAAATCTAAAAATTCCTCCAATGCTTTTTTCCATTACAGTTGCTCTATTAGTTACCATATCTAACCAGGTGTTTTTCCTAATAAAAATAATCCCAAGATAATTAAAAGAGTCCACAATCTCAAGTTTTCTACCTTCAATAGAAAGAGAGGGATATTTTGTTAATTTCTTGCCCACCACCAGTACAAATGACTTAGTTTGGTTTATCTTCATGTCCAGGTTATTCATAAATTTTACATACTCCTCTATGAATCTCTGGAGCGCTCTGCCAGTACTTGCCAAGAGCACTGCATCGTCTGCATAGAGGAGTATTGGAACAGGGAAAGAATTAATGATGGGAACATCTGTGGTAGAATCTATCAAGACCGATTCCACCGCATTGGTGTATAGAGCAAATAAAAAAGGGGCGAGTACACAGCCCTGTCTCACACCACGAGTAATATTAAAATATCTTGTGTGTTTCCCCTTTTTTCCATAACGTACGCAAGCCAAAGCATTAGCGTAGATCTCTCGAATGAAACTAATTATCTGTATCTCTATTCCCATATCCTCCATTATAACCCAGAGCTTATAGTGAGCCACGCAGTCAAAGGAAGCTGATAAATCCATAAATGCCATATACACATGGGATTTCTTAGCCGCAGTATATTTCGCAACTATTATGCTCAAATTGAGGGACTGATCTACCATTCCCTTTCCCTTTATAAATCCATATTGGCTAGGGATTATTATGTTCTTTTCAAGGGCCCACTCCTCCAACCTGTTTAATAATACCCTCCCCATTAGCTTTGCAGTTGTATTTAATAGAGATATCAGCCTAAATTTTTTTGGACTGGCCTTATCTCCTTTCTTAAAGATCGGTATTATGACCGACTTCTTCCAGGATGCCAACGGACCTGTCCTCGCTATGTTATTAAACACATTTGTAAATAAGGGAGCCCAAAGGTCCTGGTTATCCAAAAAGATGTCGATCGGGACCCCATCGGGTCCAGGTGCCTTAGATCTTTTAGAGTACTTTTGAGCAAGTTTGATTTCATCCAGACTAAAACATAAGGAGTCTCCAGGATAATAAAATGAGGATGACACGGACGGGAGAGTTGCTTGGCCCGGGTTCCCAAATAGTGCTTCAAAGTGTTCGACCCATGCATCCTCATTCACATGGGATTCCAACGTAATCTCGTTTTCCTCTCTTAAAAATGGGGCGTTAATTATAGCCCAAAAGTCCCTGCCACTATTTAGTCCTGCCGCTTTCTGCAAATTCTCCCATGCCTCCTCTCTCAACGTTTGTAGCCTATCTGATCTTGCTTTTTTGTAGGTCAATCGTAATAATTTCACCAAATTCTGATCTCTAGGTCCTGCCTTCAGGGCAACATGAAGATTCTTAAGGGCCTTTACACATTCATCATCTGTGTATAAAGGACAGATATGGCATAGTAGGTTGTCAGGAAACAGGGACTGAGCTTGAGTTCATTTGATGAGATACACCATCAGAAACATGATGTATATCCCGGGCACTGTAATACAAGTGATATATTTCCTATGGCACTTGTAGTACAGCAGTCAGGATATCCAAGTTTGTCAATGAGTATGTTGTCTGCCATACTCACATGTGGGCCACAGTCATGTTTGACACCACTTGATTTTGGTATGTTTAGCAAGATTACAAAATTTGTTGACTATCTGTTTTTGAAAAAATATATATTTGGAAAATCTTAGTAAATGGAACCCAGGTGTACCATGACAAGTGTATGTGTGTTTACCCTCAAAGACAAACCCATTGCCTAATATCTGATTGCCTTAAGCAGTACAACTTACCTGTAACACCTAAGTGAATGTACGTTTTAAAGCTTGATCATGTTAGGTTAAATCTAATAAGAGGGGTATAAACTTTGGTGTTATGCCACTGGAGTGCATACAGATAATTTCACACAAATGCTGTCCTTAAGCCTGGTAACACTGAAGCCAAATGGCCAGTTTAATAAGCCATGGTTGGCATAGCAAAGAGGTTGTAAATGGCCAAGTGTTGTTATGAGTGTACCCAGGAGCAGCCAAGTATAGCCTGAATAGTTATTCAGGAGTAATTGTAGCACCCTAGAGTGACCAGTGAACACATATATTCTAGACAAACATTGGAGACTGTCAGAACAACTTAAA
Source organism: Calotriton arnoldi (assembly GCA_963921515.1). NCBI lineage: Eukaryota > Metazoa > Chordata > Amphibia > Caudata > Salamandridae > Calotriton > Calotriton arnoldi. The sequence continues at coordinate 125,178 of CAWUFW010018780.1, read as the reverse complement.
AAGTGACACATCATTGACATGTTACCCCTATGCAAAGTGTAATCTATTAAACATTGTACATGTAAGATATCCCTAAAGCAGTTATATAGAGAACATAAGGCAAAGTGACGTTATCAACTTTATATTGAATACATGTTCAACCATGGTGCATTATGAGAGTTGTAGTCCTTGTCCCCAAACCATGTTCACAAAGATGTGGCACCTAAGGAGAAGTCTTACTAATTGTAAACACATAGAGTCAATTATATTTTGGTACAAGAGCATACAACAGGAATTAGGTCACCAATAATGAGGCTGATGATAAAAAAAAATTAAATAATTCTCACAGACCTGCTAGGTTCCTGTGACTAGATCCCGGTCAGAGTTGGTCAGGCAATGTATGTTATGATCATGCTTACACCATTAATGTTGAGGCTAATACAAATGTGATTTGAATAGTGAATGTGTCAATTTAATATGAGATAAATTGAACATCAAATTATATCATGAACATGGAGTGAACATATCTATATGTCCTCCCTTTATTTTTATATAATATAGGCCTCCATGTTAAACATGAACTTTTATTAAGTTATAATATGTTTTTTAGTAATGAAAAACAAATTGTAGATAGATACATTAATATTAAAGATTATTTAACAGGTGGGTTATGAAATACAGTGATTTTACTTACCAGTCTCCACTCCACTAGGGATTTTTGCAAATCCTATAGAGTGCAGGACTCCAGAGACCTTCTCCTCCCAGGCAAAAAGGGGCATGTTCCTGGGAGAACCACCACCTGTCTGCTGGGCCTCTAGCTCCGCTATTGAGGCCGGGGGTGCTCTCTCCCACGCAGATCAATCCAGTGCTGACTGATTTCCTCCTGTGAGCACCTGGTGTTAGATATTACATTCACTTTTGTGACAATTCTATCCCACATTTGCTTTTTCTGTGTCATGGTGGTATTCTGAACAACGGTACCAAACAACTGTGGCTCTACCCTAATAATCTCATCTACCATCACTGTTAATTCTGTCTCTGAAAATCTAGGATTCCTTCTCCTTTCCTTGGTCAGGAAAGGGTGTGCTTTATAGTGTGGTTTCCAGTTTGATTAATGTGGACATCAAGCTCAGTTGCACTTGACGTACAGGTCCGCCATTGAGACGTAAGGATACGTCAACATAAAACATATCCCTTACAAAATAACTTCTTCACAAGACCCCTGCAACACTGTTGAGATGACAAACACATTTAAATGTGGCAGGTGGTAAACCACCACTTCAACGCCAATGGAGTATTGTCCAACTGCAGAAAAATGTACGCCACCGATGAATGACAAACCCGCTGGTATGACGGATAAACCTCCAGCAAGTCCATTCTTTGAATGAATATATTAATCAGGTGGGAAAACCTCCACCCCCATGCCTGATAGACTGAAAAGTTTGCCATGGAAGATGGGCAGCTCAACAAACAATCTTGCATGCAGCAGTCTTCTAACTTGGCATCACTGACCTCCAGCATGGCAATCAGGGACATTCTTTCCAGTGAAGTCTGCACATAAATTTGGGGTGTACAAAATTGGAGTGTTAGCTAAGGGGCTAAGAACTCACCACAAATAAACAATCCTTGTCAGGGTGAACCATTAAAGTCTTTAAATTCACAGAATAAACCTGTGCTTAACTCTTTGGTAGCTTCGCAGAGACCAGACCGTCTTAACTTAGAGGCAATGTGTAAAGTATTTAGGAAGTACTCAAACAGTAATAAGGTGGAAATACAACACAAGATAAATCCTAAACCAATTCAGAAAAATAGAGAATATGTTAATAAATAGTATGGCACCAAAACAACAAAAATTCAATATTTAGAACCGGAGATATGAACTTTTAAAGTTTGTTTTTAAAAATAGCACTAAAAAGTACAAAGCGCCAACCACGAGTATCTGGTTACGCTAGGGAGGGTGAAAGTCAAAAGTTAGGACTGTCTATGTGGGGGACAGTTGGATACAGGGGCCAGGTTCGTCCTGGTGGAAATTTTATCTTCTGATTTAGAAACTTTTATGGTCATTGCCAAGGTCATCAAAGGGTAAGTTGTAAGCTGGATCCAAAGCAGGGCTTGATGATGGCAGGGTGCTGAATAGCAGGGTCCCATTGCGTTCGTGGACGATGGAGGGAAGGCTTTGAGGGGGCGAAATCCAATGTCAGTGCCCGGGAAGGCATTGATTTCGGTCCTGAGGAAGACATCTATGCACTTAGAATCTTTCCTGGGTGTTGGATATCCTATAGCAGGGCAGAGGCCTGATGTCTGCTCCCTTATGACCTCTAGCTCACTTCTGCCACAGCTTAATGGCAATGTCATTCAACTGCAGGACGCCCGAGTGCACACACCGACGATAAAAATCATGGAAAATAACAGTCCGGTTGGGTAAAGATTGTGAACTACAGGCAGTCACGAGCGCAACTGCTAGTAAATCCGTGGGAAAATAGACAGCGTCGGTGGGAATAGTATCAGTGGACCTGAGGCACCGATTACCATTGTTCCTGTCAGCCATAATTGTACATCCAAAACCAGTGAGAACAAGAGAAAAGCACAACAAGTGCGGAAGTATTGTTAAAGGTTACACCGTGCTCTAGCCCTGACGAAAATCCCGTGACAAAGTGCCGGGATTGGAAACGCGTTGGCATCTTCCATTTCTTCTAGCCACAAATGGGCATCCAAAGAAACCTTTTGGACCTCCGTTGAGGGTAGCTGAAAGTAAACATACCCCACAGAGCATTATTTATTCCCAGGTGGCAGCAGTTACATATAGACCATTAAATCAAAGGGTCCCATGTAACTGCGTTGTAACAATTGTTTCAAAAAACTGCTGGTGTAATTCTTTGTCATTATTATTTTTGTCCTGCTTGAAAAATTATTTGTGTTTCATAAGTTGCACATTACATTATTGGTGTTTGTATATTATTGTCTTTATTTTTGAATAATGAACACGCTGTAAATGTATTGTATTTGTTGTGTGCTGGAAATGTATTCGACTCAGACATAATCATGAAGTCCTTTGAAATGTGTTAAACAATCTTGGATGAAATGTGATGTTTACACTTAATGCTATTGAACTGAAAAGTCTTAGCTTTAGTCCGCCCTAAATAAAATAGCGGTACTAAAAATTGACAGCCAGGTTCCTTTCTCCTTTACATTACAATTATACGTCTATACCTGGCGTCTGCCTTTGGACGAAAACCCCCCTTGTGTCACTTACAGCTTAATGGCAGCAGCTTTTCTAGTTACTGCCCCTGCAGCCTGACTCAGTTCTATTCTGCACATGTGCTGTACTTTATTCCACTCAACCGTCCTCAACTTGCTGTGCACCCTAATTTTCTCCCTGTCATTAGACTTAGACAATAATCTGCAATTACATTACTGTGCCCCAAACACTTATTTTAATGTCGGTATTATGATCATTTACCAAGCTGTGAATTTCTTTATTTCAATATTGTTGATAGATTTACATCTAAATGTGCCCGAATCACTACCTAACCCCCATCAAGGCATTTACCCGCGGTATACCATTGTGCATGTACACCCACACTAGACTTTATCGACATCCCATTGAACGACTTACTTCTCCCCAAGCCCAAGCCCTACCCCTCCCCCAGCTCCTCTATAATATCTACTATTCCTATCATACCTCACACTCGTATCTCTTCGCCTCCAACCCTCCCACATGCCCCCTCACCCACCACCACCTTTCCCCGTCTCCACAACTATACCATCTCTCACCCCCTATATAACACATCCCTTCCCACCCCCCACTCCACCCCCAGCTATTCCATTACAAATCCTGCGCCAATCTCCCCCTACACCCGGACTCCTGATGAGTCCGCGCCCCCTCCCGGCCCCACCCCCTCTCCTCGAATTTCACCACCCCTCCTATAGCAAACAGCGATACCCCTTCACGTCCCTCCTCTACTCCCCCCTTTCAATTGACCACTACGCTGAAAAATTGCTCTACAATGAACCAGCTCACGTCTCACTCCAGGACCACATACAAGTAATAACCCCTCCTCTCTCAATCCCACTCGACTCCATGAACATGATACCTCAGACACATGACCCAAGACTCGATGAGATACTACTTTCTCTACAACAAGTCAAAAATGACATCCAAACTCTTCACGACCTGATCCTGCAACAACCCAAGCCACACGCGAAACTAACTCATAAGTCACAATCCAGCTCCCCGAATCAGAAACCCCCTAGATGGAGAACAATACCCTACCCCAATGCATCATCCCGTCCGATCAGAAGGAAAAACACTCTATCATCGTCAGATGTAACTTCCCTACTCCATTCTTACCAGCTCCCGACTCCACCCCCTAATACTGTGCACATAGATAACACTCGAGAATTGTCCTTAATCCAACCCATCCCTTCCAATGCCTCTAGAGCTACAAGACACATTTGCAGAGGTATTGTTGAAAACAACCTCAAGAGAGTACCCCTCCTTGACGACCCCAACTCACGTCTACCAAGGCCCGGCTAAAATGTATCCTACTAAATTGCAGATCGGCCGCACGACATGCTGCCGCTATAGCTGACCTCATACTAACTAATGAACCTGACCTTTTAATACTAACGGAAACATGGTTAAACGAAGCATCCACGCCCATCCTAGACATACTAGTTCCCCCAAAGTATCACATCACTAGACTAGACAGAACTGACAGGCCAGGTGGTGGTATTGCATGCATACATCTGAACAACCTCGCGGTAAACCGTTCCAACTCCCTGGTTCTCTCTTCCTGTGAATACCTATGTTTAGAGATCACTAACAATAATAAGCCAATTTGCTCACTACATTCATTCTACCATCCACCAGGAACCAACCTTACCTTCATTGAACACCTAATGGATATCATATCCACAAATGTCGGACAACAGAACATTCAGATATTCCTGGGAGACTTTAACCTCCACAGGAATGACCCGAACGACCCTGAGGTCAATAGCCTTAAAGCTTTCCTATCCGACCTTAACTTGACCCAAATCTGTAAAAGCCCTACCCATGAAAAAGGCTCAATCCTCGATCTAGTAATTTCCAAAGCCGATGTCACCCAGCTGGAATCGATCCTCCCTTGTGACTGGTCTGACCATCACATCATCACTTTTCATATTAATGAAGCTGTCAAACTACTATCTGTCCAGCCCACGAGAACAAAAATTTGGAAGAGGAACCTAAAAAACCTCGATCCTGTCTCACTCGCAACCACTAGTCCTATCTTCTTGCCCCCACCGGATGGATTAAACGATGTACATGATCTGACTAATCAGTACTTCCACTCTATGAACTTGGTTTTAGACAAGCTAGCTCCCCTACAATTGAAAAGAGTCTCCACAAAAGACTCACAACCTTGGTATGATGGTAGGTTAAATGAAGATAGAAGATCACTTAGAGCAATTGAACGACAATGGAGAACGGCACCATCCTCTGACCACCTCAAATTACTAAGAAGGACAAGAAACTCCTATTACAGAAAGATTAGACAATTTAAAGCGGACTTTTTCAGTAAACAATTAGACCAATCCAAGAACCGTCCCAAAAGACTATTTGAAATAATCAAATCTCAATCTAAAGGTGTAGGAGAGTAGGATCTGCTTCACATGGGTACCCCCACTTTTTGCTGATGCTTCACTGGTTTTCGACATTAGTCTGGCTGGGGCCCTGCTATTCAGAACCCCAGCCTAGCTGTTTCCTCTTTTAAAGGGTCTCCATGTGCCTTAGGCACATCACTGATTGGGATCTGGAGTGCCCTTGTAAGTCCCTAGTATATGGTATACTATGTACCAAGGGCATAGGTACCTCAGAGGCCTGCCAGGGGCTGCAGCATGTATTATGCCACCCCTGGTAGGCCATCCAAACTGACACCACAGGTCTGCTACTGCAGCCTGGGTAAGGTGGTGCATGCACCCCTTGCTGTGGTATAGGTTACCTATATCACTAAAATGCATACACACATATAAACCTATAAGTCACTCCTAAGGCAGGCCTTATCAATCCTAAAGGCAGAGTGCATGGTTCCTATGTGAGAGGGTGCCCCTGCATGAGCAGGGCCCCTCTGCAGCATTCGGAGACCATCTCTGATGCTGTTTGTAGTGCAGCCTGACCATATACTCTTAAACGCATTATATCCTCGCGGTAAAATGCTAACTATGGAATGGCTGCACCTAAACATGTCGTGTTTGGTGTCAAACATCTTGGAATACTACCCCCCGCCAATCCTGGCGGCGGGGGTAGCATTCCACCCTTCTAGAGGGAAAGGCATGTTAACTCTGACGAGTCCGGTAACTTCTTTCCAGAGCCCTGGCATCACAAAATGGATGCTGCTGCCACAGACACGAGTCTGGCCTCCTGCTGCTGGACGAAACTCCGGCAGGGGAGGCCTGGACAATAGGTTTCCTGTCCCAGGGAGGTGTGACCACCTCCCCAGACAGGACAATGTGTATTGGGGCTGGGCGGGAGCACTTTCGGGTGCTTTGAAGTCCTGCACTGGGGGCACATTTGGTGTCCCTGTGCATACCCCAGTTCAAACCGGATCAGGGGCTTGCAGCCCCTGCTTTGGCGCGAACTGGACAAAGGGAAAGGGTGTAGCCACCCCTCTGCCCTGACCCACCCATAGGTGGGGCCACAGAGTAGTCCATCCCCTATTTTTAGAATAAAGGTAGGAACCCAGTCCCTAGGACTTTAGATTATACCTGGACGAAACTCTGAAACAGAATCCTGGACCTTCGACGCTCTACTCACGATTAGAGGACTGAAGAATCTCCCTTGGGGTCAAGGAGTGACTCCCCTGCTTGGCAGGCACCAAAGAAGCATCTGTCCGGTTCGCATCACTGAAGCTCCCGTCGGACGCCGAAGTCATCGCATCACCAGAGGTGGATTCTCAGACTTCCCCGAGGCTACCCTGAGTCCCCAGCAAAGCTGAGGCCCGTGGCTATCGTGGGTGACTTGAGACCGTGACCCCTGGACACCGAGCACATTTGCAAGTGCACCATCTTCTGGGTCTCCCAAGAAGTCGTGCTTTGGGCTCCGAGTAGCCCTAGCCTCCAGCACCACCTGCACTGAAGATCACTGGCCCCCACTCCACGAGTGTCCTGTAAGCCAGCTCCACGTGCGGCGTCACGAGGCTCCTTCGCGGTCGCTAGCCCGTTGGCTAGTAGCCCTTAACGAAGGCCAATCTTTTCTTTACTTGGCAGTCTGGTTGCTCCAGGCCTGCCCTCACTTACCCTCGCTGGGTGAGTTCTCCAGACCTTGCTGGTCTGCATCATCGACGATCTACATCTTACTCGAGACTTGCCGTTGCCAAGGCTTGTTGGGTCCAATCTGGTCGCCGACACCTCTGCACTCGACAGACATCGAGCAGCAGCCCGAATCCTGCTCCTGGTTGCCGACAACGCCTCCCGGACCTCGTGGCTGAAGAGTCAAGACGACCGTCATCGAACCTGAAGCACTCGACATCGGTGGGCATCTGTCCATCACCTCCCTGGTCACTGGCTAGTGACCCAGACTCTGTCCCCTCTGCTTTCAGGTTCTTCAGAACTCCGATCCACTCTTGGATCCACCCGGACACTTTTCTCCTGGTCGCCAGCAGCACTTTGCAGCAGATCGCCATAAGAACCGACGACGAAACCCGACCCCGAAAGGCACCTATGCACCCGGCTTCCCTGGGTGAGGTAACACGAGTACTCCGGTGCTCCCGTGGGTAGAGACTCTTCAAAGTCCTAGATCTCAAAGGGTTTTGTCCTAGTCCTCTTTTAAGTGTCCCTTTCCTCTATTTTCCCGATCCCGACTTTCTCCATAGAAGTTAACGGCGTATCGCGGTTGTGTATTTACACTGCACGCGTCTCCCGTGGGTCCCCTGTGTCACTACCTTGGGTGGTTCCTTGTGGTCCAAGCACTTCTAGAGGCTCTAGGCCTAGTGTCTAGTTCAGTCGTGGTTCGCATACCACTTTATTGGTATATGGTTTGGTACGCCCCTAGGGCCCAAACGTGTATTTGTGCTATTACTGTGATTTAAGATCTTATAACCTATGTACTTCGAACTCTAGCCTCATAAAGAGACTAGAGGGGTGTGTTTAGTAATAAATACATATATTTTGAATATATACCTGGTGTGGTGCTCTTTCATTTGGTCACTCAAGAGATTATAGACTGGTAAAACAAGCTGCTTTACATTCCTTCAAGACTTAGCCTGAAGGCTGCTCTCCATAGCTACCACTAGGATAGCTTTCAATAAGGTTGTCTTTAACCTACCTACCATAAGAGTCGATTTGGACTGGTGCACGGTGCCCACTATAATTAGTGGACAGCATATGCCAGGCCAACTTCTCACATTGGTGTGCAGCGTGTGGGATTCCAGCTTGCTATTGTTTTACCAGATAATCTCAATTGAATTGATCAACTGAAAACCACTAAAGGTACCTAAGGTACATATAATTTAAGCTTAGAATATCAGTAAGTTCTACTGAACTTAGAGTTGTGTGTTAAGGGATAGCACAACCCTTTCTACAACTCAAGAGAGTTTAGTAGGCCACACTAGAGTAGGTAGTGCATACACCACACCACACTAGTAATGTCTTTAAAAGCAGGATCCAAAGATGCCCTGCAGGAAGCCATGGAGCTTCCCCCTCCAAGTATGACACACTCCCATTCTTGGAACTGAGAGCTTTGTGTAACGTGAGGAAATTAAGGACAGGCCAAAGTCCCACCACCCAACACCTCCAGGAGTTGTTGGTGGCTTATGATCTTAGTAAGTCTTCAGAGACTGAAGGGGTAGGAGCAGAGGGTGGGCCAGCAGATGAGGAAGGGGCCAGGGGTACTACTACCCCCAGCCCCCCTCTGAAACTGACCAGGAGGGTGACAATGACCCTGACCTGGAAAACCCAATCCCTTCTGGGGAAGATGAAGATGAGGATCTAGAGAACCACACCTTTGTCCCCCAGGAAGGATTATGAGTGTGCTCAGAAAGTCTAGGTCTCCTTCTCAGGAGTCTAACCACTCTGGCACCTCCATAGGGAGCTCTGTTTCTTCTCACAGGAGGGAATCCTCTCATGAGAGAAGAAAGAGACTGGTCCAGTATGAGGAAACTCAACTGGAGATCAGGAAGAAGCAATTGGCTTTAGATAGAGAATCCCTAGATCTCCTTAAAGAGAGAAGAAAGTTGGGACTAGAGTCCCATGGTGGCAGCCATGTCCCTAGAGATAGGGAAAGGTCCTATGACCATAGGAACCTGAGCAAGATTGTCCCTCCCTACCAGAGTGGGGATGATATCCACAAATGGATAACTGCTTTAGAGAGGGCCTGTAAAGTACAGAAGGTCCCTCAGGAGCAGTGGGCAGCAATCTTGTGGCTCTCCTTTGCTGACAAAGGTAGAGACAAGCTCCTCACTGTTAGAGAGGAGGATGCTGACAATTACAAGGTCTTGAAGAGTGCTCTTATTGATGGGTTTGGCCTAACCACTGAACAGTACAGGTTGAAGTTCAGAGACACCCAAAAGCACAGACTCAAGACTGGGTAGACTATGTGGATTGTTCTGCCAAGGCTCTGGAAGGCTGGTTGATGGGCAGTAAGGTGTGTGACTTCTCAGGATTGTATAATCTGATAATGAGGGAGCAGATTCTTAATAACTGTCAAAATCAGCTGTTGCATCAGTACCTGGTTGACTCTGATCTGACCTCTCCCCAAGAATTGGGAAAGAAGGCAGACAAATGGGTCAGAACCAGGGTGAAGCAGAAGGTACAGAACCAAGGTGGGGAAACCAAGAAGCAAGATGCTAAGAACTCTGACAAGGGTGGGGAGAAGGGTAAAGATCAAAAGTCTTCATCAGGCCCCCAAAAATCTTCTTCTGGTGGGGATTCCCAGTCTACCAAGGGTAAAGGCCAAAGAAAACCATGGTGCAAGGTCTGTAAGCAAAAGACCCACTGGACCAGTGATTGCACCAAGTCCAAAGACTCCAGTCCAGCACCCACCAATGCCCCTAAGGCACCTGTTCCCCCTAGTACAGTTGGTGGAAGTGCTCCAGCAAAGGGTTTAGTAGGGTTCACCCTGGGAACTGAGTTGGGCTCTGACCTAGTTAGAGAACTGACTCAGGCTGTGTTAGTCTGTGATGGAGGCATGGATGTGCCCTCCTCTATGAGTCCCAGTAATCTGGGCAAGTACAGACAACAGCCTTTAATCAATGGACGAGAGGCTTTGGCATTTAGGGACACAGGGGCAAGTGTCACCATGGTGACACAAGACCTTGTGCTACCTGGGCAAGTTATGCTTGGTGAAATGTACCAAGTGACCAATGCTAGCAATGTCAGAACAGACCATACTCTGGCAGTTGTTAACTTCTCCTGGGGAGGGGTAACTGGCCTTAAGAAGGTTGTGGTAAGTGCAAACCTACCAGTCGAATGCTTGCTTGGCAATGACTTAGAGACTTCTGCTTGGGCAGAAGTGGAGCTCAGGACCCATGCAGAAATGCTGGGGATCCCTGCAGATGTGTTTGCTGTGACCAGGTCACAAGCCAAAATGTCTAGCACTGAACAGGCCTTGGATTCTGGAAGAATGGACCAAGTGCCTTCCAAGAGGAGGAGTAGTAGGGTTAAGGCAGTGCCTTCCCCCTTGGCTCAGGAGGAAGATCAGTCCCTTGAGGGGATGATCTCAGCCCTGAAGAAGGAACTGTCCCAGAGGAACTTGAACCTGACCAGGTTGAGTTCTTGGGGACAGGGGGACCTTCTAGGGCAGATCTGAGCCAGGAGCAGCAGAGCTGCCCCTCCCTTGAACCCCTCAGACAGCAAGCTGCTGCTGAGGCTGCTGGGAAAGCTAGTGGTCCCCATACAGTGTATTGGGATGATGGACTCCTGTACTCAGAGAGTAGAGACCCCAAGCCTGGTGCTACCAGGAGGTTGGTAATACCTTTGAAGTTCAGGGGCTTCCTATTGACCCTAGCCCATGATATTCCCTTAGCAGGACACCTGGGCCAGAACAAGACTTGGGACAGAATTGTCCCTCACTTTCACTGGCCCCACATGTCTGAAGACAGTAAGGAGTTTTGTCGCTCCTGTGTAACCTGCCAAGCCAGTGGCAAAGCAGGTGGCACTACAAAGGCCCCCTGATACCACTACCTGTGGTGGGGGTGCCCTTTGAGAGGGTAGGGATTGACATTGTTGGTCCCATGGATCCCCAAACAGCCTCTGGGCACAGGTTTATCCTGGTGGTAGTGGATCATGCCACCAGGTACCCAGAAGCTATTCCCCTCAGGACCACTACAGCACCTGTGGTGGCAAGGGCCCTCCTGGGAATCTTCTCAAGAGTGGGCTTTCCTAAGGAGGTAGTATCAGACAGGGGTGCAAACTTCATGTCTGGGTACTTAAAAGCAATGTGGAAGGAGTGTGGAGTTACTTATAAGTTCACCACACCCTATCACCCACAATGCAATGGTTTAGTTGAGAGATTCAACAAAACCTTGAAGGGCATGATTAAAGGGCTCCCAGAAAAGCTTAGGCGTAGATGGGACATACTCTTGCCCTGCCTTTTATTCGCATATAGGGAGGTGCCTCAGAAGGGGGTTGGTTACAGCCCTTTTGAACTTCTGTTTGGCCACCCTGTGAGGGGTCCACTGTGCTTGGTGAAGGAAGGATGGGAGTTACCTCTCAAGCCCCCAAAGCAAGATATAGTGGACTATGTACTTGGTCTCCGCTCCAGGATGGCTGAGTACATGAAAAGGCAACCAAAAACCTTGAGGCTAGCCAGGAACTTCAGAAGGCCTGGCATGACCAAAGAGCTGTTCTGACTGTTTACCAGCCAGGACAGAAGGTGTGGGTGTTGGAGCCAGTGGCCCCAGCAGCTCTCCAAGACAAATGGAGTGGACCCCACACTATTGTTGAGCAGAAGGGTGAGGTCACTTACTTAGTGGACCTAGGAACACCCAGGAGTCCCCACAGGGTTCTCCATGTCAACAGACTTAAGCCATATGTGGACAGGGCAGACATGGGCTTGCTCATGGCTACTGATGAAGGGCAGGAGGAAGAGAGTGACCCACTCCTGACCTGCTCTCACAGAACCCTGACGATGGGTCAGTTGATGGTGTAGCCTTGGCAGGCAGCCTCACTACCCAGCAACAAACTGATTGCAGGCAAGTCCTCAATCAGTTTAGACATATGTTTTCACTGACACCCAGTCAGACCACCTGGTGCACTCATGAAGTGGACACTGGGGACAGTCTGCCTATTAAAAACAAGATTTATAGGCAACCTGACCATGTCAGGGACTGTATCAGGACTGAAGTCCAGAAGATGTTGGAATTGGGAGTGATTGAGCCCTCAGATAGCCCTTGGGCTAGTCCAGTAGTCCTAGTACCTAAACCTCACACCAGTGGTGGGAAAAGAGAGATGAGGTTTTGTGTAGACTACAGAGGCCTCAATGCAGTCACTAGGACTGATGCCCATCCAATACCCAGGGCAGATGAGCTCATAGATACTTTGGCCTCTGCCAAATATCTCAGCACATTTGACCTAACAGCTGGCTACTGGCAGATCAGACTAGCTGATACTGCAAAGCCCAAAACAGCATTTTCAACCCCTAGTGGGCATTATCAATTTGTGGTGATGCCCTTTGGTCTGAAAAATGCACCTGCCACTTTCCAGAGGTTGGTGAACACAGTTCTCACAGGACTGGAAGCCTATAGTGCAGCTTATCTAGATGATATTGCTGTCTTTAGCTCCACCTGGGAGGATCACCTGGTCCACCTCAGGAATGTTTTACAGGCCCTGCAAAGGCAGGCCTGACTATCAAGGCCACTAAGTGCCAGATAGGGCAGAGTCAGGTTGTGTACCTGGGCCACCTTGTGGGTGGAGGCCAGGTTCAACCTTTGCAGAGCAAGATCCAGACCATCATGGACTGGACTGCTCCCACTACCCAGACTCAGGTGAGAGCCTTCTTAGGCCTGACTGGGTACTATAGGAGATTTGTCAAGGGGTATGGATCAATAGTGACACCCTTGAATGACTTAACTTCTAAGAAAATGCCCAAAAAGGTTCAGTGGACAGCTAGCTGTCAAAAGGCATTTGATGACCTCAAGCAGGCCATGTGCACTGCTCCAATTCTGCAGAGTCCTGATTACTCCAAGAAGTTCATTGTTCAAACAGATGCATCTGAATTGGGGGTAGGGGCTGTACTGTCACAATTGAATGAAGAAGGTCAGGATCAGCCAGTAGCTTTTATTAGCAGAAGGCTGACCCCTAGAGAGAAACGTTGGTCAGCCATAGAGAGGGAGGCCTTTGCTGTGGTCTGGGCTCTGAAGAAGTTGAGGCCATACTTGTTTGGTACACACTTCCTGGTTCAGACAGACCATAAGCCCCTCTTATGGCTAAAACAAATGAAGGGTGAAAACCCCAAACTGCTTAGGTGGTCCATTTCCCTACAGGGGATGGACTTTACAGTGGAACATAGGCCTGGGAGTAACCATGCGAATGCAGATGGACTCTCTAGGTATTTCCACTTAGAACATGAAGACTTAACTGGGCAAGGTTAGTTTAATGTCCCTACGTTTGGGGGGTTGTGTAGGAGAGTAGGATCTGCTTCACATGGGTACCCCCACTTTTGCTGATGCTTCACTGGTTTTCGACATTAGTCTGGCTGGGGCCCTGCTATTCAGAACCCCAGCCTAGCTGTTTCCTCTTTTAAAGGGTCTCCATGTGCCTTAGGCACATCACTGATTGGGATCTGGAGTGCCCTTGTAAGTCCCTAGTATATGGTATACTATGTACCAAGGGCATAGGTACCTCAGAGGCCTGCCAGGGGCTGCAGCATGTATTATGCCACCCCTGGTAGGCCATCCAAACTGACACCACAGGTCTGCTACTGCAGCCTGGGTAAGGTGGTGCATGCACCCCTTGCTGTGGTATAGGTTACCTATATCACTAAAATGCATACACACATATAAACCTATAAGTCACTCCTAAGGCAGGCCTTATCAATCCTAAAGGCAGAGTGCATGGTTCCTATGTGAGAGGGTGCCCCTGCATGAGCAGGGCCCCTCTGCAGCGTTCGGAGACCATCTCTGATGCTGTTTGTAGTGCAGCCTGACCATATACTCTTAAACGCATTATATCCTCGCGGTAAAATGCTAACTATGGAATGGCTGCACCTAAACATGTCGTGTTTGGTGTCAAACATCTTGGAATACTACCCCCCGCCAATCCTGGCGGCGGGGGTAGCATTCCACCCTTCTAGAGGGAAAGGCATGTTAACTCTGACGAGTCCGGTAACTTCTTTCCAGAGCCCTGGCATCACAAAATGGATGCTGCTGCCACAGACACGAGTCTGGCCTCCTGCTGCTGGACGAAACTCCGGCAGGGGAGGCCTGGACAATAGGTTTCCTGTCCCAGGGAGGTGTGACCACCTCCCCAGACAGGACAATGTGTATTGGGGCTGGGCGGGAGCACTTTCGGGTGCTTTGAAGTCCTGCACTGGGGGCACATTTGGTGTCCCTGTGCATACCCCAGTTCAAACCGGATCAGGGGCTTGCAGCCCCTGCTTTGGCGCGAACTGGACAAAGGGAAAGGGGTGTAGCCACCCCTCTGCCCTGACCCACCCATAGGTGGGGCCACAGAGTAGTCCATCCCCTATTTTTAGAATAAAGGTAGGAACCCAGTCCCTAGGACTTTAGATTATACCTGGACGAAACTCTGAAACAGAATCCTGGACCTTCGACGCTCTACTCACGATTAGAGGACTGAAGAATCTCCCTTGGGGTCAAGGAGTGACTCCCCTGCTTGGCAGGCACCAAAGAAGCATCTGTCCGGTTCGCATCACTGAAGCTCCCGTCGGACGCCGAAGTCATCGCATCACCAGAGGTGGATTCTCAGACTTCCCCGAGGCTACCCTGAGTCCCCAGCAAAGCTGAGGCCCGTGGCTATCGTGGGTGACTTGAGACCGTGACCCCTGGACACCGAGCACATTTGCAAGTGCACCATCTTCTGGGTCTCCCAAGAAGTCGTGCTTTGGGCTCCGAGTAGCCCTAGCCTCCAGCACCACCTGCACCGAAGATCACTGGCCCCCACTCCACGAGTGTCCTGTAAGCCAGCTCCACGTGTGGCGTCATGAGGCTCCTTCGCGGTCGCTAGCCCGTTGGCTAGTAGCCCTTAACGAAGGCCAATCTTTTCTTTACTTGGCAGTCTGGTTGCTCCAGGCCTGCCCTCACTTACCCTCGCTGGGTGAGTTCCCCAGACCTTGCTGGTCTGCATCATCGACGATCTACATCTTACTCGAGACTTGCCGTTGCCAAGGCTTGTTGGGTCCAATCTGGTCGCCGACACCTCTGCACTCGACAGACATCGAGCAACAGCCCGAATCCTGCTCCTGGTCGCCGACAACGCCTCCCGGACCTCGTGGCTGAAGAGTCAAGACGACCGTCATTGAACCTGAAGCACTCGACATCGGTGGGCATCTGTCCATCACCTCCCTGGTCACTGGCTAGTGACCCAGACTCTGTCCCCTCTGCTTTCAGGTTCTTCAGAACTCCGATCCACTCTTGGATCCACCCGGACACTTTTCTCCTGGTCGCCAGCAGCACTTTGCAGCAGATCGCCATAAGAACCGACGACGAAACCCGACCCCGAAGGCACCTATGCACCCGGCTTCCCTGGGTGAGGTAACACGAGTACTCCGGTGCTCCCGTGGGTAGAGACTCTTCAAAGTCCTAGATCTCAAAGGGTTTTGTCCTAGTCCTCTTTTAAGTGTCCCTTTCCTCTATTTTCCCGATCCCGACTTTCTCCATAGAAGTTAACGGCGTATCGCGGTTGTGTATTTACACTGCACGCGTCTCCCGTGGGTCCCCTGTGTCACTACCTTGGGTGGTTCCTTGTGGTCCAAGCACTTCTAGAGGCTCTAGGCCTAGTGTCTAGTTCAGTCGTGGTTCGCATACCACTTTATTGGTATATGGTTTGGTACGCCCCTAGGGCCCAAACGTGTATTTGTGCTATTACTGTGATTTAAGATCTTATAACCTATGTACTTCGAACTCTAGCCTCATAAAGAGACTAGAGGGGTGTGTTTAGTAATAAATACATATATTTTGAATATATACCTGGTGTGGTGCTCTTTCATTTGGTCACTCAAGAGATTATAGACTGGTAAAACAAGCTGCTTTACATTCCTTCAAGACTTAGCCTGAAGGCTGCTCTCCATAGCTACCACTAGGATAGCTTTCAATAAGGTTGTCTTTAACCTACCTACCATAAGAGTCGATTTGGACTGGTGCACGGTGCCCACTATAATTAGTGGACAGCATATGCCAGGCCAACTTCTCACAAAAGGTGTCTCCCATTCCCCCCAAGTTAACCCAGATTTACTCCCCAACTGCGAGGAATTTGCCTCCTTCTTCACAACAAAGACCGAAAACATAAAGACAGACCTACTCAATGATCTATTATCCCATACTGACCCACATTTGATCTCCTCGCCGATCCCGCTTGTGACCCCGTTTAGCTGTTCTGCAGAGCTCGACCTCAAAAACAGCGCCTCCTGGGCCTCCTTCAACTTCTACAGCGAAGAAACTATTCTAAAAACGCTCATGGCCCTGAATCCATCCAATAACTTCGCAGACCCACTCCCAGCTAACTACCTAAAAGTCTTCATTCCAAGTTTAGTGCCTCTATGGACCAGGATTATAAACACCACTCTGCTGGAAGGAGCCATCCCAGACATACTCAAGGCTGGTCAGGTATCCCCTATCTTAAAGAAACCATCGGCGGACCCGTCAGACCTGAATAACTATCGTCCAATATCCAACATCCCTACCCTGGCCAAACTACTAGAAAAATGTGTACACCCGCAGCTTAGCAACCATATAGATCACTTCAACCTGCTCAACCAATTCCAATCTGGCTTTCGAACAGGTCACAGTACCGAATCTGCCATGACCCACATAATAGATGACGCATTAAAAATATTAGACCAAAACGAAGCCTGTTTACTAATCCTGCTTGACCTATCCTCAGCCTTTGACACAGTCAAACACGACAATTTACTAGACCTCTTGAAACACAGAATGGGACTATCAGGAACAGTTCTAAACTGGTTCACTTCCTTCCTTCAAAATAGAACTCAAAGATTCAAGATCAATTAATCTCTATCCAAGTCCACCCCAGTCTCTTTAGGAGTACCCCAGGGATCTTCCCTCTCCCCGACACTCTTCAATCTGTTTATGGAACCACTCACAGAGATTCTTAACTCCTCAAACGTCCACTACCACATGTACGCTGACGACACTCAACTCTACATTAAGGTCCACTCACTTGAGGACATCAAATCCCTCAACTCAACGCTACAAAAAACGCAGAGCTGGCTGGCCAAAAACCACTTAAAACTCAACACCCTCAAAACCGAATTCCTCCTAATCGCTCCCCCCAACCAAACTACCATCATACGCGAGTGGATGAAGCATCTAACAGCACTCGACGGTCGACCTCTCATTATTGACTCTGCAAAATCGCTAGGAATTACTCTGGACAGTAAGCTAAATATGCAGAATCACATCAGCGCTGCAACTAAAGGAGCAAATTTCCAGATGAACACCCTGAGACGAATGAAATCCTTCATACCTGCAAATGACTTCAAACAGGCAGTTCAAGCTCTAGTAACCCCCAGAGTGGATTATGGGAGTGTCCCTCTCTGCGGCCTTCCCAGATCGACAACGGACCCTCTAAGAGCCTCAATAAATGCAGCCGCCAGACTCATCACAGGCTCTAAAAGGAACTGTCACATCTCCCCGGACCTTCGTGCCCTCAACTGGCTACCTTTTGAGGCCAGAATCCATCTGAAAATCGCCTGTATGACACACAAGGCATTGCATCACAATACCCCGAGATACCTAGCGGAGAAATTGGAACTATCGGGTGGTAACAGAACCACTAGGAGCTCCTCCAATCTTCTACTGAAACCTCAACGATTTACTAAGAAGAAAACTTACAACCCTACCTTCTCAGGAATGGCTCCCAGGATTTGGAATGCCTTGCCCGTAGAAACGAGACAGAACCCATCCGCGGCATTTTTCAAAAAAGAAGTGAAAGCGATTCTCATGGCCAAATTCATTTGAACTCTTCACAGAGACACGTATATATTTGCGAGCCTGTAAATTATAGTATTCTTATGTATATGTTTATCAACTAACCCTCACTCGAATTTTTTCTTTTAAACAGTTGCGTATATATCTGCTATTCTGTAACTGCATCGAAATAGTTTCCACTTATGTATTAGTACACCTTATATGATTTCTTTGTTTATGTCCATCACCTACAATTACCTTGTAAATCGCTCTGATACCCGCAAGGGTCTTGCTCGCGCTATACAAAACCTTCAAAAAAATAAATAAAGACAACTACTGTGTCTTCCTACCTTACTGAAACTGCAAGTATATACCTTGCACAATTTAGACATTGTAAGAAATTGAGTACTAGTTTAATTTGCCTATAAATGTTAATTGGACACCTAGCTCCATTTTAAATTATCTAAAAAATATTATCAGAAAATATTACCCTCACCAAGCTAGTTTGCTCAGTTCACTTCAAAAGGCATCAGCTACAGTTTTGACATCTTCCATCAACTGATCGCTTCACGTTATATTTGATTCAATTTTGCAAAAAACACAAGAGTATTTATTGTTTTTATCAGTTTGAAAATAACAACTAAAATTATGTGGTTTTTTTGGGTTGCAGGCTGTTCAGTATATAGGAATTAGTGAACGGAAGACATTGTGACGTGAGAGGGTTTATTAACTTAGGCAGTGTTGATGAGTGAAAATGCATGCAAAAGCTCATGTACCGCACCGAGATATTAGATGACCATGCGTATTCTATGCTTATTTTTCTACCAAGATATATTTAGCTGAATAGACAAAGCTATATGTTCTGCCAAGATGTTGCATTGTAATACATCAAGGCCCGTGGATCCTAGGAGATGTACAGCTTACCCGAACAAGCCTAAAGATAGCATGAGCATATCATTAGGATGATTAGTTAGCAGGGTCACCAGTAGGACAAAATGCAGCTTGTAGCGTAAGGAACTCGGGAGGATACCTGGTCAAAGTAGTCACTAGTGGCACCAAGAGAACACCTGGCACATGAAAAGAACACCAGTATAGTATAAGCTAATTTTTGTATATAAAAAGGGATGGTGTAGTTCACTAGGGGTAGCTCACAGACGGAGTCATGCAGGTCTGCTATCACCCATGTGGTGCTGTCCCTCTGCACCATCCCTAGAGTGTGTTTGTAGCAGATTTCACAATGCTGGCTGTGAAAGCGAAGTCAACCAGGGACGTATAACCTTTTCTCATGCTTTAACTTGATTAGCAGGATTGTTATGCTTTTGATTTATTGTATGGTTACTGTTGTGAGCACCATTGCAAATATACATGACTGTTTTGCTATTGTTCTCGTTAAAGTTATACTGTATCAGCTTCCTGTGTTGCTCCTTACTTGGTGCCTTACTGATTTGTATCTAATAAATATAGCTTGGGGTGGTTGCAGTCAACCAGTCCAACACACAGGCTTTAAGTGTATATTTAAGAAATTATGTTGCCAACTGCAGATTTCTGTCCAGGCACTAAAAACCTCAGGGCCTGATTCACACAACACCATTATATGGTTAGAACAAGTTACATCATCTGTCAAGCTAATGTCTCCAAGTATTAGTTGTTCTGAACACAATGCCAAATTATAGTTACCTACAAAATTTGTCACACTTACCTGATGGGCGGATGGTAGTGGGTCTAATTGCTGCTGCTAGTAGATTTCCTGATACCCGAGATGTGTTTATATTAGTGCTCCTGTTGACCGATGTGGTACTGACAGCAGCTGTAATGAAGCCGACACATGCATATTTGTGATAATATTGCTTACATGTTAAAACTAAATGTATGTGTTAATTAAAACCACTTTCTAAACAGTTGGAGCCATTCCTCCTTAGAGGAGACAATATGAACTATTGAGTGCATACATTTTACGTTGAATAGAAATGTTGAGTCATGCACTCACATTACACAAAATGTTATGAATGCTTCTAGTCTTCTTAACCATATTTGTGCATTTTGAACTGGGTAACAACAGGGTTGTTTGCAAAGCTACACACTGTTACCATGTCATCCATTAAATCTGACTATAAGCCATATAATGGTGGTGTGTGATTTTCCCAATATTTACAGTGGTGTCCGTGCTTTAGTGTTCATGTTCACTTATTAATAATGCTGAAAGTTAATTAAAGTGTTTTTGAAGCTGCTGGTTTGAGGAACTTGTCATCCATCAAAGACTGAAGGTGTCAGGTTCAGCAGCTGACCTCACAGGGATATCCAAACCACATAGATCTGTGGCTGGAATTGATGAGTTTTAGTTTGCTCATCACATGTTAGTTTATTACATCACTACTAAACTCGGAGCTGTCATATGTTGGGTGTCACAAACCACATATCACGCGTAACTGAATACATAGCAGAACATGTATTGAATTAATCCATACTGTTGTAGCACTTAAACTAGTATGTTAAATACTTCATCTGTTACAATCTTCATCTTACAGGTACATGGGGACAATGAGTCGCTCTATGAAACCGAACCATCTACCATAGGAGGGCAGTGGGCAACTGAAGGAGAGAATTCGATCCTCCTCCATGCAGCAATATCTCTGGCCAGCACTGCTCTAAAAGAAGAGGATGATGAGGAAGAAGATGAGCAGGTGCTAGCCAAGGAGAAGGTCATGGATGAAATTGAGGGCATTGTAGGCCCACTGCCCAAAAGACGGAAGACTTTCCTTATGAGGATTGGCAGCCCCAGCAGTCAGCTAACCTGCCAAGGAATCTACTAACACCAACACAACTATCACCTCCTCACAGCCTTCACTTCCCAGTTTGATGAGTAGATTCTCCTATAAACTCTTCCCATGAAGGTACATCCCAGGGCTACTCTGAAACATCTGAAGGAGAGACCACCCCTGGTGTGGAACAGGCTCCCATGTGCCACAACTCCCCATGCTGGTCGACCTGGTTGTCATATCAGAGGGCATCCCATGCAGAAGGAAATGGCAGATGCTCATGATGGCCAGCAGGAGGAGGACTTTTTCCAACAGCTGACTGATGTGCAACAGGATATACGTTCACTAGGGACTCTGTCTGACAATTCAGACACACGACAAGGACTCCTTCAGATGATTAACAGGCAGACTCATGCCTTGAACAATGTTGTGCAATGTTGCCAAGATTTGTCGAGAATGCACCAAGATCAAATCAAATTCTATAGGGAACACAGTGTAAGACACCCTGCCTTGCCTATGAAGGTGATAGAGAGCATGTTGAAAATGTTGAAAATGTTCCAAAGTCTACATTCATGATCAACATATGGAAAAAAAACTACACAGCTACCTGCACAGCCACCTGTACCCAAACCTGCACAGTCACCTTCACCCCAACCTGTACAGCCACCACCACCCACACCTGTACAGCCACCCCCTCCTATCTGTACAGCCTCCACCATTCAAACCTGTGCAGCGACCTTCCATCTGTTTAGCCACCACCACCCAAACCTGTACAGCCACAACCTCCCCATCTGTATAGCCACCACCCAAACCTGCACAGCCACCCCCCATCTGTATAGCCACCACCACCCCATCATTGTACAGCCACCCACCCCCCATCTGTACAGCCACCAATCCCATCAGCAGAGCCAGCTGATCCACCTGCACAGGCAGCTGCCACACATGCTCACACACATGGGCACACACCCAGAATGCACAGTCACTTACAAAGATCCTCACCTGCCTCAATTGAGAAGTCGCAAGAGATATCCCAGTGACTATTGCAAATATGCCTGAGTTGTCTTTTTTAAACAATTACTCTTGTTGTGGGGCATATAGTGCTATACAACTGTTTGTGAGTACTATATGATAGCCTGTAGGACCATCTGTTTTGCAAGGCATTGTGTTGAAAGCATATGCTAAACTCCAACAGGTTTACACTTAATCACATCTTATGCAATACACATTATGCCAAATAAATGACAGGGAGTGTTAGACCTGGCATTTCTTGGCGTGGTTACCCCTGACTTTTTGCCTCTACCTCCTCTATTTTTGATGCTGTGATGGATTTCGTTTTACTGGCTTAGATGCTTTGGGCACTTTGCCACTGCTGATCAGTGTCAAAGTGCAAGTGCTCCCTGTATAAAGTGTTATGGTAATTGGTTGTCCATAATTGGTATGTTTGCTTTACTAGTGAAGTCCCTAGTAAAGTGCACTATGTGTGGAAGGGCTGGTAATACAAATGCTACTAGTGGGCCTGCAGCACTAATTGTGCCACCCACATAAGTAGCCCTAAAGAGAGATCTCAGGCCTGCCACTGCAGTGCCTGCGCGCAGTTTGTTAACTGCCTTGTTGTCCTGACAAGTGCACCCACTTGCCAGGCCTTACCGTCCCTTTTCATGCACATCAGACACCCCTATAGTAGGCCCAAGGTACCCCCTGGGCAGGGTGCAGTGTATGTGAAAGGTAGGACATGTACTGAGGTGTGTACCATGTCCTGACAGTGAAATACTGCCAAATTCATTTTTCACTGTTGCAAGGCCATCTTGCCCATAGGACAGAATGGGGAATGCTGTGTCCCATGTTTCCAGCATATCTTCCCATAGGCATAAGATGGAGAGATGGAGTTTAGTGTGCCTGAACTCAGAATTTAATAACACATCTTTTTATGAAGATGGTTTTTGAATTGTGTGTTTAGAAACCACGCTTTCAGAAGTGGCTGGTTTCTTGTCTTAAACCATCCTGTGTGCCTCTGCCTGGTTGTATATTGCCTGCCTGGGTTTAGACGTGACAGGGTCTGGGAAGTGTCCTGACCCCAGGGAGGAGAAGGTGAGACAGCAACAGGCTGGCCTACATTTGATGTGGGGGGGAGGAGTAGCCCCCTGGATGTGAAGAGGGCTGTGTTGCTGCCACAAAAGGATGGCTCAACCTCCTGCTGAGCGTCTGGGCCCCAGACCCTGACTATCAAAGGAGGAGGGTGTGCACTGGCAGGAAGACACCCAGGTCTGGTTTGGACCGAGGTCAGAGCCCCCTGAACACAAAGACTTCAAAGGCATTTAGGGGTATAAATGTAAGAGCTGAAACCCCTGAACTCAAGACTGAAATCCATATTGAAAAAGGATTGTACCTACTTGGTGATCAAGAGGAACCTCTGCCAAAGAAGAACAGCTGAAGAGACTGAAGAGAAGGACTGCCCTTGCTGTGTGTTCTGGGGCTGGCCTGCAGTTTGCTGGTTTGACTAAGGAGAGGACAAGGGACTTTGCTGTGTGCTGTGTCCCCCTGCTTGTGAGGACTTTGCTGTGTGCTGTGTCCTGAAGTAGCGTGTCTCCAAGGGCCCGAGGAGAGCTGGTCCCCAACCGTGTCTCAGCGACGCTGTGTGCGTGGTGCTCTTGCACGCCTGAGACTGCCGTGTGGTCCGTGGTACTGTTTACGAGGTGCCCCGTGATCGCACTGCCCCCGCAGCGTGAAACATTGTCCATGCTGCTGCCATGCTGTTGTGGCCCGAGCCGTAATCGTACCTGAGGCTGTGAGAAAGGATCACCGCCGCCGGCCCGAGCTGCAACGTGCCAAAGGATTGTGTGAAACTAAGAACCGAGTCTCAGCTACGCTGTGTGCGTGGTGCTCTTGCACGCCTGAGACTGCCGTGTGGTCTGTGGTACTGTTTACGAGGTGCCCCATGATCGCATTGCCCCCGCAGCGTGAAACGTCATCCACGCTGCTGTATTGCTGTTTGTGGCCCAAGCCGTCATCGTAACTGAGGCTGTGAGTAAAGATCGCCGCCGCTGGCCCGAGCCGCAACGTGCTAACGGGGCACTTGAAACTGAGGACTGTGTCTCAGCGACATCGTGTGCGTGGTGCTCTTGCACGCCTAAGACTGCCGTGTGGTCCGTGGTACGGTTTACGAGGTGCCCCATGATCGCATTGCCCACGCAGCGTGAAACATCGTCCACACTGCTGTATTGCTGTTTGTGGCCCGAGCCGTCATCGTAATTGAGGCTGTGAGTGAGGATCACCGCTGCCGGCCCGAGCCGCAATGTGCTAAAGGATTTCTTGAAGCTAAGGAAGCTACAAGGTGAAAGGGATCGTGATCGTTGTTCATCAAAAGGAATCTGCCCAAGATCATCAACGACGGAGAAGGCCGCGCCGTAACCTATCCGGCTACAGCGTCGCCTAGCAACAGAGCCGCAACGTGATCGGGATCGCCCAGCAGGACGTCCGACGAGCGGGGAGAGAGAGAGAGCGAGGCAGCGCACCCCCCAGGTAAGGCTTGGACTCCAGTCGGGAACCGCAAGCATGTGTGGCCTGGTGAGGTGTGCAGGAGGAGTACAGGAGTGCTCCGAGCTCTCTCTTGCTGCACCGCGTTAGACGCGCTGAGTCCCCGAGCGGCCCGCGCCTGCCAAGCAGGACCGGGGCCGCCCCTGTAAGCCTATGACCGTTGTCTCTGCTGTTGGGGCCTAGTGGTGCCCGAGTTGACCGTGCAGATTGCATTACGAACCGCATTATTATTGCATTATGAACTGCCTGATTCTTGCATCACGAACCGCATTATTATTGCATTACGAACTGCCTGATTCTTGCATTACAAACCGCATTATTATTGCATTACGAACTGCCTGATTCTTGCATTACGAACCGCATTATTATTGCATTATGAACTGCCTGATTCTTGCATCATGAACCGCATTATTATTGCATTACAAACTGCCTGATTCTTGCATTACGAATCGCATTATTATTGCATTACGAACTGCCTGATTCTTGCATTAAGGACTGTCCTATTATTACATTACGAGCTGCATTACGGACTGCATAGCATTGCATTAGGACTGCATTAGAGATCGTAAATTGCTCATTAATACCGCAAGAACCTACAAGTGATTGCTGGCCTAATAACTGACCAAGTGAATTATTACGAATACGTATATGTTGGCTTTCTATCGTTTGGTCTCATCGGATTCCTTTTTATAAAGATACTGCTATTTTTATGAAACCAGTGTGGTGTCCATTTGTGTTGTTATCACTGTGTTACTGGGAGTGTGGTTGCAAATACTTTACACATTGCCTTGGAGATAAGCCTGGCTGCTCGTGCCAAGCTACCAGGGGGTGAGCAGGGGTTATCTAAGGGTGTGTCCCTCCTTACCCTGACTAGAAGCAAGGGTCCCTATTTGGACTAAGGTACATACCTCAGCCAACTCTAGACGCCCAGTTCTAACAGGGAGGCTTTGTGAAAATAATATTTATATATGTAGAGAAAAAACATAAATAAAGTGAATATCAGCTAAAGATAAAATAATCAGGTGGAATGGGAGAAAGAAACACATATAAAGTCTTCAGGCAAAATGGGCAAGAGAACTTGGATGTTGTTGGGCAACTTTATAAAAGCATGTCAGTCTATATGAAAGGGGGCAAATAAAATAATCCACTGTCAAAATTTGCCCAAACACAAGAGTCCCTAGAAAATTTAGAGAACAGTGTCTGCACCCCAAGCCACATGTTGTTTTGCAAGTATGATCCAGTGTTGGGGGAGACAGTCACTGGCCATCCTCATGCTCATCTTTCACTATGAAGTGAAAATCCTACTCAGATGGGGATGTACTTTGGCTGGCCGGTGCAGGACCAGACACCCCACGGGAAGAGACATAAGGTGTAGCAGGGGAACAGAAGAGGAGACACAACAACAGTAGGTTGGCTGGTTCTTGGAGCCAATGCAGACAATATAACTGCACTCAAGGTGAAGATGGAGGCATTGATGGAATCATATATGCCATTATTATGAAAATGTGTGCATTGAGTACACATTGGACATGTATGTATTATATGGAGTAATAAAAGGTACATAATGTTCACCTTGGCTTTATTTTAAGCAACAAATTGTAGTTATTAGAAACAATACAAACAAAAAGTATTCGTGATACAACATAGTAACATTTCAAACTGTCATACTAACAACAAACAGTGTCAAATCCGAAAAATTGCCATAACATTCAACTTTTATAAGGTCCTTGTTTCATTTGCCATGAAAGTCCATATGCATTGCATCTCAGAAATGCATTTGCGATGCAAATCTACCCATTTGTGTACTGAAAACAGCAACTCCCAGACTCTCTTTTAAAAAAGCAATTCCTAAAGATCTTCTGATGCACAGACCTTATAAATTTTGCAGCCATGACTCAAGTTATGTTAAAGGTGACAAACAAGATATGACAGGACATCTCACTCACCACTCACATCAAACTTCATGACAAGAGAGTTCATGTACTTACCAGCTCTCGGCTGCTCAAACTCCTCCATTTGAGCATGGAGGGTCAGCCAGGCTGCCTGTAGGACCCTCCGGTAGAGTGGGGCCATGCGGGGCAGTTGTGAATGGGCTGGAAGGACACACTCATGATATCCAGGGCATTTATCCTGGCCCAGCATTACAGGTCCTCTCAGCGTTTCCTGTTTTTTCCCCCACCGGTTGTACATGCCTACTGCACAGCGCTAGGCAATGTTGTGCCAGAAATAGACACATGCTGCAATGCTCAATTGGCATTCAGGACCGCCATAAAGCTTAGGGTACTTAGCAAGCACCCCCTCACTAATGAACTTTAATTCACTGTCTGTGAAGGGGTTGCCTTCTAATTTTGACTTTCAGCCATGTTGGGGGCAGGATAGATGCACATAGCAGCAGGATAGAAGAGGATGCTTCTCTGAGGACAGGATGGCACAGAATGATCTCAAAATGGCTGACTTCATCTTCCTGCATGTCATTTCCTATATGTCATTCCCTGTATCTCACTTCCTGTGTATTTGTGTGTATCTGCACCCTGACTGCGGGAGTCTCCACCCACGTCGACGCTATACGTGGTACTGAGACTCCGCTGACTTGATACTGCAATTTTTTGAGATTTTGAATTTTGTACTACTGTTTTTGTACTACATGATATGGTGTCTGATTCTGGACTTATGTGCAGAGGCTGGCACCTCTATCTCTCTGATTTTTTCATTGCTGTGTGTACCGTCCCGAGTGCACAGTTGCAGCTCCGAGTGCGGATACTCCTCCCCGAGTGCGGAACCTCTGCCCAAGTGCAGATACTCCGCAGTCATAAAGATACTACTTGTAAGTGCCTTTGTAAATACCAAAAAGTAGTACACTTAGACTAAATCGGGCCCTCAGTGTCTTCTCTCTATTTCATCACCAGGGTCGCATTATCATACATAAAATATTTTTAACACTAGCGCTCATATAGTGAGTAGTTCCATAGTCTCTAATTATTGGCCAGTGTTTAACAGATTACATTATTAGATTCAATGGCAATGTCATCAGGTTAAACTTACAAATTATTTCAAGTGTGTGTCACCTACAGTTTTCCCAGTGATATTTAGACTGTAAAATGGAATAAATAATGTTACACTCCAGCTGCGGACAAATCTAGTTATAGGCATCCCCCTAAGTGAAAACATAACACAAGCAAAATCCCAAACTAAATTACACACACAATAGAGAATATTTTAATAAATAAAATGACACCAAAATGGCAAAAATCCAATCAGTAGAACCGGAAATATGCCTTTTTAAAGCTTAAAATTCAAAATAGTGCCAAAAAGAACAAAGCGCCATCTTTTGCATTTGACCGGCACAAAGTCAAAAGTTAAGGCCAACCGCGAAGGAGCACGGGTCAGACACAAGGACTGGGTTTGTCCAAGTGGAAAGTTTACCTTCTGACTTAGAAAATTTTATGGGGCAAAGTGGTCATCCTCGGAGCAGACTGCAAACTGGATCAGAGGAATGATTTGACATTGGCGGGAAGCTGCTGTGTGATGTCTTGAACCTGATCAGAGGCTACTCAGTGTCAGGCTCAGAGAAGCCGTTGAAGAAGGCTGTTGCCGTGGAGTCCGATGTAACTATTCATCAGGTGCTGTTGGTGTCCAAATCAGTGGAGCCATCAACAGAGGTTGTCAGTATCGATGCTCGGCATCAAATCTGGTGAAGTTTGCAGTTAGGTAGGTAGGAGTACACTGTGACCACAACCAAGGGTCAATGATCTTGGGGACAGTACTTGGGGTTCAGGACTCACTTCCAAAGAGGCCAGCAGAGGGGGATCAGGTGAGGTCTAGTTAGGACTGGTCCGCTGGAAAGCAGAAAAAGGACTCTGGAAGCATGTTGTGTCCCTGTAGCTGAAAAAGAGATCAGCCAACTGACCCTTGGAGTAATTTCCAAGCAACTGACCCTTGGAGTAATTTTCAAGCAAGCAGGTCTAGTGTGCTGTACTACAAAAAAGTACTACAGTGTGTGGGGTCTGTCTCTAAAACTATGTTGTATGATTGATTTTACCTAATAAGCATGTTTAACTTTCCTGTAAATCATGCTAGAAGGGTATTCATGTAGGTTGCTGTGGTGTTCCCTTTAAACTGTATGTCATACTGGCAGACACGTACTGCAGGCACATTATTGTGTATGGTCTTCTAGATGGGATTGGTAAACAAGCACACCCCAAATATTGATGCCATAGTATGCACTTCTTCTGTAACAAAGGAGGTATCCCCATACCTGGGTGTGAGGCTCGTCCGGGCAGGGATCTTAACTATGTTTTAGATTAGCATCTGGATAAAGCCGACCCTAGGCCAGGTGTGAAACCTTGCATGGAGGCAATTCTAGCTAGAACTTGGCTAAATATATGTCTGGAGGTATCAACACCTCACTGAGAAAGTGTATGCATACTACTCCAATGTTTATAACAGTCCAAGTAGAGTTGATTATCTATTGGAGCGGAGAGAAGACATTGACATTTTGGTGACTCAACTTATTTTAATAGATTTCTCTCTGATGTCTCACTATTGATTTGCATATCAAAACATTGGTACACCAGACCTAAAATATCATTCTGGAAATTAAAGACTAAAGTATTGACAGAATAAGCTTTTATCAGGCACATGAGTGACTACACGAAAATCTTCTCTCAGAATAATCATGAATCGATAGCGAGTTGCGCAATGGAATAGGAGGCATACAAGTTGACTCTTAGGGGAGAATGCAGCTCTCAAATCACAGTGTATAAATGCATGTAGAGCACAACAACTAGACTGAACTGGCAGACCTTGAGTGGGCAATTGTTACAGGCCCTTCCAAATCACAGCAAGCATTACATGTGAAACGCCAGATCGAGGAGACATGTTCTCAGCTAGATAAATATACTTATACTCAGTACTGACAAGCGTGTCTACGGAAAGAAACAAATTAGGCCAGATGTTAGCCTGGATGCTGAAATGAGAGAGGCATCAAATGCATATATTATCTTTGTGACACAAGGGTGGGCAAGACATAACTAATAGAGACTGAATAAACAACATGTGTAGACAATACTTGTTAGAGGCTATGCCCAGCCTGCCAACATATGAAATGCTAAGATACACAAGTATGTGAGCGAGTCAGTTCCTTTGTCTGACAGATGAGCAGCTGGCTGGACTGAAGGCACCACTAACTTTTTAGGAGCTGAGAGAGGCTTTGGAAGGGATGAGAAAAGGTAAAAAACCTGGAATGGATGACATCCCAGTTGACTTTTATCAGGCAAATCTGTTGTTGTTCCTGTTATTAGAGGTCTTTCTGTAAACATGTGAGGTGGGACATCTCCCTCCTCACAGAGGGAGACAGCAATTGTCATCATTCACAAGGAAGGGAAAGACCCCTACTTAGCTTTGGTATATCAAATATTATTGATGCTGAAAACAGATGCAAAACTGTTAGTGTTAGTAAACAGACACCTCAGAGTGGTCACTTTTATCCATGCGGACCAGATGGGTTTTATACCGGACAAGAGCACAATGTTTAATATAAGGCAGTTAATGCACATTATGTGCTTGCTAACACACTCAGCCCCATCATGGAACACCTCAATTTCTACATCAACACCAACTGCAAAACTACGGTCAGAGGCACCCTCACCTACAGACCCCCAGGACCATGACCTTCCTTCTATAAGGCGTTGCAGAATTCATCACCCCACTGACCATCAACTCCAAAGAGTTCCTCTTCCTCTGGGACCACAAATTCCACCTGAAAGACCCCAGTGACACCAACACAGTCAACCTGCTCAAACTCATGGACATCATGGGACTCCCACACTGGTCACTGATCCCAAACATATCGCTGAACACACTCTCGACCCCATTTTCTCAGCCAGCGACATAGTCAAATACAGCCACACCACTGAAATCACCTGGTCTGACCACTTACTTGTCCACTTCCACATCCCAGCCACCCCCTCCACACCTGCTTCCCCCCAACCACCTCCTACAAAATAAGAGAAGACTTCTGGTTCATCTCCCTTAAAACCTCCCCTCCAACACCACTACCAACCTCAAATCAGCAGTCAGAAACTTCAATGCATGGATCATCACATACGCTGACAAAGTCGCCCCCCTCAAAACCACCAAAACCAGCAGATCCTCCAAACATCACAGCTTGTTCACACCAGAACTCAAATCCCACAAGAGCTCCTGTAAGCGACTTGAGATGATCTGGTGCACCAGCAAAACAAATAACGACTGCAACAATTTCAAACTTGCCCTCAGAGGATATCACCAGCAACTAATAACCACGAAAAAAAAACCTGGCCCTCTGACTGTGTACCAGCTCAAACCACAGCAACAAATTTTTCTGCATCATTAAGGAATTCTCTAACCCAACAGCCACCGAGACCACCATCACCCCATCGCAGAAGCTCTGCAATACCCTCACAGACTTCTACACCAAAATCATAACCATCTACGAGAAATTCGACTACCAACCCCTGTTAACTGAACTAAGCAGGCTCTTCAACAACCACGACCCACACGAAAGCTCACTAAACACAGGGGAGCCTCTCTCCATGAACAAAACTGCCGCCATCATGGGTTCCATCCACTCGGAAGACCCAAAAAATCCCTGCCTCCACCATATGTTCAACCTAGAAAAAGCAAGGAGCTTGCCACTATCATCAACGCATGCATCTTATCCGCCCCCTTCCCTGAAGGCTGGAATCACACAGAAATCAAACCGATCTTTAAAAAAAAAAAAACACTGCAGACCCAGAGCCCTCAAAAACTACTGTCCCATATCCCTACTGCCTTTCCAGCCAAGGTACTGTTGAAAGCAATAAACCTCCAAATAACTGCCCACCTGGAAAAGAACAACCTACTAAACCTCTACCAATCTGGGTTCTGCTCAAACCACAGCACCAAGACTGCCTTGATCACAGCCACAGATGACATCAGGACCCTCCTAGACAGGGAAGAGACTGCCGCCCTGATGCTCCTCGATCTCTCCGCAGCATTCAACACTGTGTCCCACCACACTCTCCTGCAAGGTCTTCACCAAATAGGGATCCAAGGTGAAGCACTCGAATGGGACTCTTCCTTCCTCTCCAGTCAAACCCAAAGTGTCCGCCTCCCCCCCTTCACCTCAGGACTAATACCTACATGGCACCTCTGGCTACCCTAGTCAGATCCCACAGCATGAACATAATCTCCTACACAGATGACTCTCAGCTCATCATCTCACTTTCCTGAGACCCGACAAACACCAAATCCAACTTCCACAAGTGCTTGACCAGCATCACAAGCTAGATGCACATTAGATGTCTAAAACTCAACTCAAAGAAAACTGAAATACTCATCTTTGGAAGCAATAATTTCCTGTGGGATGACTCCTGGTGGTCTAAGGAGCTCGGCCCGGCACCTGCACCCACAGAGCACGCAAGAAACCTCAGAATAGTACTCAACAGCAAGTTCTCAATGAGGAAGCAGATAAACGCTGTCTCATACTCCTGCTTTCTCACGCTTTGCCTGCTCAGAAAAATCTTCAAATGTCTCTCTTCAACATCAGATGGACCATCACTCAGGCCTTCATCACCAGCCACCTGGACTGTGGCAAACCCCTCTGCGTGGGAATCGCTGCACAACTTCTTAACAGACTCCAAACCATCCAGAACACAGCTGCCAGGCTCATCCTCGACCTCCCAAGGAGGACCCACATTTCAAGCCCAACACTGGGTCACCACCAGCAAAACCTGTCATTTCAAACTGCTCACCCATGACTAAAATAACATAGGTCCAGCCTATCTCAACCACAGGGTGAACTTCCACCAACACACCCAGAAACTGCAATCCTCATCTCTCTTCCTGGCCCACAGCCCCGCATCCACAGAAGCAGGAGTGGTGGCTGCACCTTCTTACACCTGGCAGCCAAGTCCTGGACCGACCTCCACCTTCGCACATCACCCACTCTGCAAGAGTTCAAGAAAGACCTGAAGACCAGGCTCTTTGACTAATTCAGCACAGCAAGCAGCACCCCCAACCCAGCACCTGGATACCCTCAGGGGTGAGAAGCAGCGCTTTACAAATCCTATTTGGTTGATTGATTGATTGATTTATTGGCAACTGTAGACATAGAGCATGCTTTTGAAACAGTGTGATGGAACTACATGGAGATGGTTTTGAAGGTTTTGGACCCATTTTTATTGGCTGGGTTAAGTTGTTGTGCACAGAGCCCACTGCTACGGTGTGTACTGCGGGTGGGATATTGGACTTTGGATTAGGGGGCTGGGACCCAAACAGGGTTGCCTGTTATTTTCTATGCTATTTGTACTAGCTGTGGAGCCTCAAACCTTTAGACTACAGGAATTAGTGCTGCCTTGGACTATCTTGATAGGGGCCTTAACAAATATTCTATCCCTTTGTGCTATGATGCATTGATCTATTTGAAACACCCAGCCAGCTCCATACCTCACCTGAGCTAGAGACATTTGACAAAGTCTCCAGCCTTGAAAAATCAGAGTAAAACTAGGCTTTTTCCTCTAGGTGGGATCAGGAGGAATTGGGCTACCCCCTGCAGATATTAAGAGTGGGATGGGAAACGTAGAGATTCAGGTGCCTGGGGATTCGGGTTGCTCATGATCTTAAGACACAATGCACTTTTAATATGGAAAAGGGTGGTGGAAGTACAAGAGTGTTCAGTGGCATTCTTGAAATGAAATGAAATCTTTACTCCTGTCTATAATGGGTTGCATTTCATTAACAAAAATTTGATGCTATGTTTCGTGGCGGCTGTTGACTCCACCTGTCCGCCGGTCTCCCTCCGTAGTTCCCACTTCCCTGTTGAGACATCTAGAGATGCCATTTTGGGGAGTGCGTGCTCTAGTGTTTCAAAGGGCAAGGAACTTAAAATGTGCGCTGCGCGGGCGCGCCGCTGGCGCGCCAAGGGCGTGCCTAAGTCAAGCCCGTCTGCGCCCGTCAGCGTCCCGGATGCGGACAGCGCCAGCCAATATGCCGGTGACTTCTCTCACATCAGAGCTAATGCCATTCAGTATAATAGTAAGGAACTTTGGTCTCTCAATTCTAACAACTGTGAGGGATGCATGAGATGGGATTTCGCGGCTGACAGCACCTACACCTGTGATAATTGTAAGTTAGAATTTTTTCAGCCCCTCCTTTCTACTGTTGATAAGCTTAGGGGCAGACATGTGCCGCTTTCTATTAAGGCAGCGCTTATCAATGCCCGTTCAGTTTCTAAACACTGCCAAGACATCTTCGACCTGCTCGCCGATGAGTCCCTTGACTTACTTTTCTTAACAGAAACATGGCTCACTCCATTTTCTAGCCCGGTTATTGAAATGGCTATCCCTAAAGGGTTTAAAATTTTTAGAGCTGACCGTAAATCAGGGCGTGGAGGGGGTGTGGCAGTGGTGGTGAGGGAAGAATGGGAGTGCCAATTCAATTAATTGACAGACTCACCTGACATTGAAGCCCTGGATTTTTGTGTTAAATTTTCTCCACTCTACTGTCTGGGGGGGATCTTGCTCTACCGACCCCCTGGCCCTGTTGGTCTCTTCCCCAATTTGCTTAATAACTGGATTATGCCTAGAGCTTTGCGTTACACGCATTTTTTGCTTCTTGTTGATTGTAATATACATATTGATAACATGGATGGGAGTGATATGCGTGATTTTCTATCCGTGCTACATGCGACTCAATTTCAGGAATATGTATCCGCCCCGAATCATTGTGGAGGTCACACGTTAGATGTCATCTGTTCCAGTTTGCCACTGGCGGTGACCCCCCCTGCAAGTAACCTGGTCTGATCACCATCTGATCTCCTTCTCTTGGCTTATTGCCAAGGGGTTTCTGTCATCCAGACCTTGCTGTGCTGGCACGAGTAAGACAACGCATAAAATTGAGCCGGCTGCATTCTTCCAAGCCCTGGTTGAATGTCAGCCTCAGCTCCCTGCGGAATTCGACCTAGCTCTTTCACATTTTAACAGATGGATAGAGAAGGTGGTGGTCGACCTTACTCCGCAAGTTAGACCCAGACGCCAAAATGTGCCGCTGTCTAAACCATGGTTCTCGCCCCAGCTTAAATTACAGAAACAGCAATGTAAAAGGCTGGAAAGGAAATGGAGACAGAACTATAGTATAGAGGCCAAAACTGCATTGAAAATAGCCCAAAATTCCTACTATGCGGCTATTGTATTAGCGAAACGCTCATACTATACTGATCGTATTGCTCAGTAGGGCAACACCGCTAAAGAATTGTTTAACATTGTTAAAAGTTATGTGACCCCATAAGCTATGAACAATGCCCACGCCCCTTCTCTTTCCTGGTGTGAAGAGCTCTCCAATTTTTTTATTAACAAGGTCAGGGCGCTTCAACTGCTTTTCGGCAACCAGGATGCCCAGACCACTTTGGTGCCTCCTGACCAACAAGTCTCTTCCCCTGCTAAAGTCACTCTTTCCACCTTTGACCCTATATCGCTGACGGACTCCTTGGCCTCTCTGTCCTCTCTTAAATCAGGCTCCCCTTACGATCCCTGTCCTGCCAAACTTATGGCTACCGCGGCTGTTGCTATCAACCCGCTTTTGAATCAGTTGATCAATGCCTCGCTGACATTGGCCTCTGTTCCTACTGACTGGAAACAGGCACTGCTTATTCCTCTTATTAAAAAGACGTCTTTGGACCCTCACCTACCGGCCAGCTATCGCCCTATCTCTCTGCTTCTGGCTATTGCCAGAGTATGTGAGAAAATGGTCAATAAGCCGCTGACCTCTTTCATTGAACAGCATGGACTTTTGCACCCGGCTCAATCGGGATTCAGGGCCTCATATAGCACGGAGTCCGCCTTGGTGGAAATCACGGAGGCTATCCGTGAGACCTTGGATGCTGAGGGCAGGGCAGTTTTGGTCCTGTTGGACCTTTCTGCCGCTTTTGATACTGTCCCCCACTCACTTCTTCTAGCTCGTTTGCAGAAGTTAGGTATCATTGGTTTCTGCCAGTGAGTGGTTGAAATCCTTTTTAGAAGGCAGAACCCAACAAGTTTGGATCCCCCCTTTCATGTCGGCTACTCAAGCCCTTCAGACAGGGGTCCCGCAGGGGTCTGTATTGAGCCCAATGTTGTTCAATATTTACATGACTCCTCTTATTCAGCTGGCAGAGGAACTGGGAGCTAAAGTTGTCGCTTATGCCAACGACACTCAGCTCCTGTTCACTTGGAAAAAGCAAGAGACCTCCACTGCCCATGTTAAAACTTGCTTGGCAGCAGTGTTCAATTGGCTTACGTCTGCTCAGCTGAAATGTAATGAAGACAAAACCGAGATCTTACTCTTCGGGGAGTTCCCTCCTCTGTTTTGGCATAATTTCTGGCCTAATGAGTCTCCCAGGCCCTCCCCTTCGGGACTCCCAGTGAAAAATCTCGGGATTTGGTTAGATGAAAAGCTTAGTTTCTGCAACCAGATCAGTAAACTGACAGGCACCTGGTTCGGCATCCTGAAGCTTCTTAAAAAATGTCTGACTCTTTTGCCCTTATCAGCAAAATAAACGGTCATTCGAGCTCTTGTCACCTCCCACATTGATTATGCAAACGCACTGTATGTTGGCCTTTCTGGCTACCTAATGGACAGACTACAGGTGGTCCAAAATGCAGCTGCCCGTCTACTTTTTGACCTCCCCAAACGTACCAGTGTTAGGCAACATTTGGGCAATATGCACTGGTTACCGGTGAAAGCTAGGGTCACTTTTAAGGCTCTGGTAATGGCTCAAGCTGTGCTCTATGAGTATGGCCCTGCCTATCTCAGGAAACGCTTTCAGTTCTATATCCCTGGCAGACTCCTGCGTTCCTCTAACATGCTTATGGCTACCATCCCCAGATTCCGCCTGAAAAGAAAGGGGGGCAGCTCCCTGGCTTATTTGGCAGCTGTAACTTGGAACTCTCTTCCTTTGACCTGCGCAGCTTACAGAACCCTTCCCAATTTAGGAAGAAACTTAAAACCTTCCTGTTCAACTGAGCTGGTTTTCTGTCTCCATCGCCTCCCTACCTCTTGTTGTTGACTCTTGGGCTCGCGCCGGGACACTCTTTTGAGTAGCTGTGCACGTTATAAATTATGATAACATAACATAACATAACATTGTGTGTCTGATGCTCTGCTTGTATGTATTACAGACCTCCATGTGATCTATACCAAATAACATATTTTGTGAGCTTGATAGCTTAATATGTGCAGTGGTTTGGATGGGACGCAGTCCCATTAAACTGCCCACACTAAACCTCTTTTGGATGAGGTGGGTATTGGAACTACAGGATTTATATTATGTAGCAATCTAACTGCAGCTAATGGTACAATGGTTTGAGGATGGTATTAATTGGGAGATGACCTCCAGTGGTGAGATCTGAGATCTGAAGTGAAAAGATCTCCGTTTGCAAGAGATATGCTGTTATGGTCCATCTGGCCTTTTCTTAACATGACAAAAGATATGACATTCTTGAGATGGAGAGAAGGTGGCTGACGTGCGGTAGGCTACCTGTTCTGGCATGCCAGGTACGCGACTTTTGAGCAAATGCAGGTCATGTTTGGGCTGAGAGTGGTGCAATTTTTGCAATAAGCAAGGATGGCCCATGCAGCCAGAGAAATCTGGAGTACATTCCCAGAGGCCTCACCTAAGCACAATCTTATTAAACAAATCCTTGACTTGGCTGGGAGTAGAAGACTTATAATGCAACTGCATGCTGCATTATTAGTAAATTGGTGGTCCAGAGAGGGCCTATGGGAGATGGGCTGGGGACTCTCCAGAATCATTGAAGGAAGTTAACTGATGGAAGGCATGCAAACAAGTTAAACACATTTCCCCATAGAGCAATTTAAGTGAATACAGTTCCACTTCTTATACAAAACATATCTTGCTCCCAAAAAGGTGTCATCTATTAACCCTGATAAATCAACTGCCTGGAATAGGTGTTGATTAATGGGGGCAGATTTCCTGCATATGACATAGAGTATTCCCTGAGTGAAAGGATTCTTGGGAGATGTGGTGGACATTTTGAGAAAGGCCACCAGTGCAATGCTCAAGAAGATCATAAAGCAATGCCTACAAGGGATAATGCAACTAGGGCTTTGAAATTAAACCATGTATGCTATTAAGGGGAACTGTCATAGCAAAGAGATGATTAGTGATGCATTGGGTATGCTCCATGGCCCCAATTGTTGAGAGGTGGAAAAACAACTTGATGGAATGAGCAGTGGCAGACAAACAGCATATGAAAGTAGTATGGAAGGACAATAGTGATAAGAGTGGCTGAAATACTGCAGAAATGTATGGATATCCCGCATAATAGACCACCTTCTAGGTGTAAGATGTTGGGGGGGTAAAAAGCAGTAATGGAACTCTGGGGCTAGGAATCTTAGAAGGGTCTTGGAAAGACTGTTATAGTGTTGAGATCGGTATAATGGATTGTCTGGTATGGTCAATGTTGAGATGCTCTGTAATTGGTGGACAGTCATTACTGTTGAAACTGTGTTATTGAATGTTGCTAAAATTTATAAATTATTAAACAGAATTAAAAATAAAACTTTCGAGTAAAGCCAATGTAAGTTGGCACAGGAATTGCATCAGTGGCATGGAAGTTAAATGTCATATGTGGGATGCAGTGTATAGTACACAGATATATGGCTCAAAAGAGCAACATTGTATTCCAGCTGGGCTGCAGTTTAAAAGCATTTTAGCAATACATGGCAAGGAGAAGTGCCTTTGCCAAGTAGAAAAACCTATTATTATACATTAGTTAAGTCACCACTAAAGTGTAGGGATGGGTGTAAGGCATTCTTCAGTCACTTGCCATGGAACAGGATAAGATTGGCACCTTACCACAACCGTCTCAGTTCATTCTTGGTTCTAGGAAGAAAACATGTTCAAGGAAGAGCACTTTGCCTGACTACTGGAAAAAGAAGCCTCAAGTACTTCTGACTTCTGCTGATGGTCAGGGATCAGTACTGGTCTTGAAGGGTCAAGTCTTTGTCATCTTGAAACCTGAACACATAAATCAGGACTCCTAACTCCAAGAAGAGTAGAAGAACAACTGACACCAAGAAGACTATCCTGAGTATCTAAAGGCAGCAGGAATGACCAAGAGGAACATTCCCAGTATTTGGAGAAAAGTGGCATTTAGTCATTTTTTTCCATGTCTGGCCAGGCTGAATCTGTAGGGCAGGTGCACCTTCAGCAGGCAAGATAAACAGTTCTGTCCCACTCGGAGGGGCATACTTACAAGCAAGTGGCGGAGCGCAGGTTAGCTCCAGAATTGCTGACGCCGAGCTCCGTCACTTTAGAAACACAGCGATGAGCAGTATTTACAATAATACGGCTCACCCCTGCGTTTCTCCCTGCACTGGTGCTAAAATCAGATGTCTTGCAGGCACCTATGGTGCAAGGTGCCTTCATTGCGGGAATGATTGTTTATGTGCAGGAAGGTGCCCCTTCCTGCTCTTAAACAATCCAGAATGGTGATTTGTAACTCCTATGTGTGCTCCATTGTGCAGCACAAATAGAAGCTGCAAATCGTCATTTTTTAAATGATTGTTTATGTGTAGGAAGGGTCACCTTCCTGCTCATAAACAGTAATTTGTGGCGATTTACTGTTTCTATGTCTGCTGCACAATGCAGCAGACATAGAAACAGATAAAACGAGGAGAAATAAAGCATTTCTTATTTTGCCAGGTTAAGACCAGGTTTTCCCTGGTCTTAGTTTTGGTGCCGCCTCCTATCTACGCCACCCTTGTAAGTAGGGTACAGCGTCAAAATCAATGGTTGTTGCTGCGGAACGCCCACCGCAACACCCATCGCCTACCCCTCTTACGCTAAGTGTGGTGTGAAAAGGGGGCTTATTTACAAGGCGGTGAAGCCCCTATCGCAACAAGAACATTGTTAAAAGTGATGTTCATGTGGCGATAGGGGCTTATAAATATGCCCCAGAGTTTTTATTACCCTCAAAATTACTTTTAACAGGACATCATTGTGGAGGTAGCTGCCTTGTGCAACCCTGCCTGGCTACAGTGTCCATTCTTACCCTTGCTATGTTTTGAGAACCAAAAAAGTGGCTAGGTGTGAACGTAAAATGTTAAACCTGATCAAAACAGTCAATCTATCTGTTAGAAAGTCATCCTTTTGCTCTGTTCACCCCCATTTTTTGCTGAATGATACTGGTGGCAACTGACTCTGACTGTACCCTGGCCTCTGCTAACCAGGCCCAGGGCCAGTGCTATGTGTAAAAAGATACATGTAATAGGATACACATACAATTGGCAATGACAGACCGTATAAGTCACTAGTAGATAATAGGGCCGGGGTGGGGCAATCTAAATAGAAGTCCCAAGTATGTAATAGGGCATGGAGGTTTAGAGGCCCAGCAGATTTCCTACACTTGCATGTGTGCAACATTGAGTGCCTGCTGTCATTTTAAACGCGATACCAAAGGGGATGATGCACGGAGCGCTTGAGCAAATCAAACACTCACCCCCAGTCAACTGATCTGGGTTTAATCCATCATCATTCTTTAGCTCACTCCACCACCCCAGTTCAGACATGGCCATATGCAAATCAGTCTGACCCTGTGCCTCATGGGAACAGTCCAGCCCGAACTGCCAAGCCATGTCTTCCCTGGACCGGAAACAAGCATCCTGGGACCGGTTTCTGGCTATTCAGCCGTCATCAGCCAGGCTAGCTTGAATCCAGTGGCAAAGTGAGCAAGGGACCCACGTCTGGGCATACCCTGCCAACTTAGGGCGAACAAAGCGATACCAAAGGGGATGATGGATGGAGCGCTTGAGCAAATCAAACACTCACCCCCAATCAACTGATCAGGGTTTAATCCATCATCATTCTTTAGCTGACTCCACCACCCCAGTTCAGACATGGCCATATGCAAATCAGTCTGACCCTGTGCCTCATGGGAACAGTCCAGCCCGAACTGCCAAGCCATGTCTTCCCTGGACCGGAAACAAGCATCCTGGGACCGGTTTCTGGCTATTCAGCCGTCATCAGCCAGGCTAGCTTGAATCCAGTGGCAAAGTGAGCAAGGGACCCACGTCTGGGCATACCCTGCCAACTTAGGGTGAACAAAGCGATACCAAAGGGGATGATGGATGGAGCGCTTGAGCAAATCAAACACTCACCCCCAATCAACTGATCCGGGTTTAATCCATCATCATTCTTTAGCTGACTCCACCACCCCAGTTCAGACATGGCCATATGCAAATCAGTCTGACCCTGTGCCTCATGGGAACAGTCCAGCCCGAACTGCCAAGCCATGTCTTCCCTGGACCGGAAACAAGCATCCTGGGACCGATTTCTGGCTATTCAGCCGTAATCAGACAGGCTAGCTTGAATCCAGTGGCAAAGTGAGCAAGGGACCCACGTCTAGGCATACCCTGCCAACTTAGGGCGAACAAAGCGATACCAAAGGGGATGATGGACGGAGCGCTTGAGCAAATCAAACACTCACCCCCAGTCAACTGATCTGGGTTTAATCCATCATCATTCTTTAGCTCACTCCACCACCCCAGTTCAGACATGGCCATATGCAAATCAGTCTGACCCTGTGCCTCATGGGAACAGTCCAGCCCGAACTGCCAAGCCATGTCTTCCCTGGACCGGAAACAAGCATCCTGGGACCGGTTTCTGGCTATTCAGCCGTCATCAGCCAGGCTAGCTTGAATCCAGTGGCAAAGTGAGCAAGGGACCCACGTCTGGGCATACCCTGCCAACTTAGGGCGAACAAAGCTATACCAAAGGGGATGATGGACGGAGCGCTTGAGCAAATCAAACACTCACCCCCAGTCAACTGATCTGGGTTTAATCCATCATCATTCTTTAGCTCACTCCACCACCCCAGTTCAGACATGGCCATATGCAAATCAGTCTGACCCTGTGCCTCATGAGAACAGTCCAGCCCGAACTGCCAAGCCATGTCTTCCCTGGACCGGAAACAAGCATCCTGGGACCGGTTTCTGGCTATTCAGCCGTCATCAGCCAGGCTAGCTTGAATCCAGTGGCAAAGTGAGCAAGGGACCCACGTCTGGGCATACCCTGCCAACTTAGGGCGAACAAAGCGATACCAAAGGGGATGATGGACGGTGCGCTTGAGCAAATCAAACACTCACCCCCAGTCAACTGATCTGGGTTTAATCCATCATCATTCTTTAGCTGACTCCACCACCCCAGTTCAGACATGGCCATATGCAAATCAGTCTGACCCTGTGCCTCATGGGAACAGTCCAGCCCGAACTGCCAAGCCATGTCTTCCCTGGACCGGAAACAAGCATCCTGGGACCGGTTTCTGGCTATTCAGCCGTCATCAGCCAGGCTAGCTTGAATCCAGTGGCAAAGTGAGCAAGGGACCCACGTCTGGGCATACCCTGCCAACTTAGGGCGAACAAAGCGATACCAAAGGGGATGATGAACGGAGCGCTTGAGCAAATCAAACACTCACCCCCAGTCAACTGATCTGGGTTTAATCCATCATCATTCTTTAGCTCACTCCACCACCCCAGTTCAGACATGGCCATATGCAAATCAGTCTGACCCTGTGCCTCATGGGAACAGTCCAACCCGAACTGCCAAGCCATGTTTTCCCTGGACCGGAAACAAGCATCCTGGGACCGGTTTCTGGCTATTCAGCCGTCATCAGCCAGGCTAGCTTGAATCCAGTGGCAAAGTGAGCAAGGGACCCACGCCTGGGCATACCCTGCCAACTTAGGGCGAACAAAGCGATACCAAAGGGGATGATGGACGGAGCGCTTGAGCAAATCAAACACTCACCCCCAGTCAACTGATCTGGGTTTAATCCATCATCATTCTTTAGCTGACTCCACCACCCCAGTTCAGACATGGCCATATGCAAATCAGTCTGACCCTGTGCCTCATGGGAACAGTCCAGCCCGAACTGCCAAGCCATGTCTTCCCTGGACCGGAAACAAGCATCCTGGGACCGGTTTCTGGCTATTCAGCCGTCATCAGCCAGGCTAGTTTGAATCCAGTGGCAAAGTGAGCAAGGGACCCACGTCTGGGCATACCCTGCCAACTTAGGGCGAACAAAGCGATACCAAAGGGGATGATGGACGGAGCGCTTGAGCAAATCAAACACTCACCCCCAGTCAACTGATCTGGGTTTAATCCATCATCATTCTTTAGCTCACTCCACCACCCCAGTTCAGACATGGCCATATGCAAATCTCTCTAACCCTGTGCCTCATGGGAACAGTCCAGCCCGAACTGCCAAGCCATGTCTTCCCTGGATCGGAAACAAGCATCCTGGGACCGGTTTCTGGCTATTCAGCCGTCATCAGCCAGGCTAGCTTGAATCCAGTGGCAAAGTGAGCAAGGGACCCACGTCTGGGCATACCCTGCCAACTTAGGGTGAACAAAGCGATACCAAAGGGGATGATGGACGGAGCGCTTGAGCAAATCAAACACTCACCCCCAGTCAACTGATCTGGGTTTAATCCATCATCATTCTTTAGCTCACTCCACCACCCCAGTTCAGACATGGCCATATGCAAATCAGTCTGACCCTGTGCCTCATGGGAACAGTCCAGCCCGAACTGCCAAGCCATGTCTTCCCTGGACCGGAAACAAGCATCCTGGGACCGGTTTCTGGCTATTCAGCCGTCATCAGCCAGGCTAGTTTGAATCCAGTGGCAAAGTGAGCAAGGGACCCACGTCTGGGCATACCCTGCCAACTTAGGGCGAACAAAGCGATACCAAAGGGGATGATGGACGGAGCGCTTGAGCAAATCAAACACTCACCCCCAGTCAACTGATCTGGGTTTAATCCATCATCATTCTTTAGCTCACTCCACCACCCCAGTTCAGACATGGCCATATGCAAATCTCTCTAACCCTGTGCCTCATGGGAACAGTCCAGCCCGAACTGCCAAGCCATGTCTTCCCTGGATCGGAAACAAGCATCCTGGGACCGGTTTCTGGCTATTCAGCCGTCATCAGCCAGGCTAGCTTGAATCCAGTGGCAAAGTGAGCAAGGGACCCACGTCTGGGCATACCCTGCCAACTTAGGGTGAACAAAGCGATACCAAAGGGGATGATGGACGGAGCGCTTGAGCAAATCAAACACTCACCCCCAGTCAACTGATCTGGGTTTAATCCATCATCATTCTTTAGCTCACTCCACCACCCCAGTTCAGACATGGCCATATGCAAATCAGTCTGACCCTGTGCCTCATGGGAACAGTCCAGCCCGAACTGCCAAGCCATGTCTTCCCTGGACCGGAAACAAGCATCCTGGGACCGGTTTCTGGCTATTCAGCCGTCATCAGCCAGGCTAGCTTGAATCCAGTGGCAAAGTGAGCAAGGGACCCACGTCTGGGCATACCCTGCCAACTTAGGGTGAACAAAGCGATACCAAAGGGGATGATGGACGGAGCGCTTGAGCAAATCAAACACTCACCCCCAGTCAACTGATCTGGGTTTAATCCATCATCATTCTTTAGCTCACTCCACCACCCCAGTTCAGACATGGCCATATGCAAATCAGTCTGACCCTGTGCCTCATGGGAACAGTCCAGCCCGAACTGCCAAGCCATGTCTTCCCTGGACCGGAAACAA
Organism: Calotriton arnoldi; assembly: GCA_963921515.1. Classification (NCBI taxonomy): domain Eukaryota; kingdom Metazoa; phylum Chordata; class Amphibia; order Caudata; family Salamandridae; genus Calotriton; species Calotriton arnoldi. The sequence goes on along the minus strand of CAWUFW010018780.1, from coordinate 81,202 downwards.
GCATCCTGGGACCGGTTTCTGGCTATTCAGCCATCATCAGCCAGGCTAGATTGAATCCAGTGGCAAAGTGAGCAAGGGACCCACGTCTGGGCATACCCTGCCAACTTAGGGCGAACAAAGCGATACCAAAGGGGATGATGGACGGAGCGCTTGAGCAAATCAAACACTCACCCCCAGTCAACTGATCTGGGTTTAATCCATCATCATTCTTTAGCTCACTCCACCACCTCAGTTCAGACATGGCCATATGCAAATCAGTCTGACCCTGTGCCTCATGGGAACAGTCCAGCCCGAACTGCCAAGCCATGTCTTCCCTGGACCGGATACAAGCATCCTGGGACCGGTTTCTGGATATTCAGCCGTCATCAGCCAGGCTAGCTTGAATCCAGTGGCAAAGTGAGCAAGGGACCCACGTCTGGGCATACCCTGCCAACTTAGGGCGAACAAAGCGATACCAAAGGGGATGATGGACGGAGCGCTTGAGCAAATCAAACACTCACCCCCAGTCAACTGATCTGGGTTTAATCCATCATCATTCTTTAGCTGACTCCCCCACCCCAGTTCAGACATGGCCATATGCAAATCAGTCTGACCCTGTGCCTCATGGGAACAGTCCAGCCCGAACTGCCAAGCCATGTCTTCCCTGGATCGAAAACAAGCATCCTGGGACCGGTTTCTGGCTATTCTGCCGTCATCAGCCAGGCTAGCTTGAATCCAGTGGCAAAGTGAGCAAGGGACCCACGTCTGGGCATACCCTGCCAACTTAGGGCGAACAAAGCGATACCAAAGGGGATGATGGACGGAGCGCTTGAGCAAATCAAACACTCACCCCCAGTCAACTGATCTGGGTTTAATCCATCATCATTCTTTAGCTCACTCCACCACCCCAGTTCAGACACGGCCATATGCAAATCAGTCTGACCCTGTGCCTCATGGGAACAGTCCAGCCCGAACTGCCAAGCCATGTCTTCCCTGGACCGGAAACAAGCATCCTGGGACCGGTTTCTGGCTATTCAGCCGTCATCAGCCAGGCTAGCTTGAATCCAGTGGCAAAGTGAGCAAGGGACCCACGTCTGGGCATACCCTGCCAACTTAGGGCGAACAAAGCGATACCAAAGGGGATGATGGACGGAGCGCTTGAGCAAATCAAACACTCACCCCCAGTCAACTGATCTGGGTTTAATCCATCATCATTCTTTAGCTCACTCCACCACCCCAGTTCAGACATGGCCATATGCAAATCAGTCTGACCCTGTGCCTCATGGGAACAGTCCAGCCCGAACTGCCAAGCCATGTCTTCCCTGGACCGGAAACAAGCATCCTGGGACCGGTTTCTGGCTATTCAGCCGTCATCAGCTAGGCTAGCTTGAATCCAGTGGCAAAGTGAGCAAGGGACCCACGTCTGGGCATACCCTGCCAACTTAGGGCGAACAAAGCGATACCAACGAAGATGATGGACGGAGCGCTTGAGCAAATCAAACACTCACCCTCAGTCAACTGATCTGGGTTTAATCCATCATCATTCTTTAGCTCACTCCACCACCCCAGTTCAGACATGGCCATATGCAAATCAGTCTGACCCTGTGCCTCATGGGAACAGTCCAGCCCGAACTGCCAGGCCATGTCTTCCTGGACCGGAAACAAGCATCCTGGGACCGGTTTCTGGCTATTCAGCCGTCATCAGCCAGGCTAGCTTGAATCCAGTGGCAAAGTGAGCAAGGGACCCACGTCTGGGCATACCCTGCCAACTTATGGCGAACAAAGCTATACCAAAGGGGATGATGGACGGTGCGCTTGAGCAAATCAAACACTCACCCCCAGTCAACTGATCTGGGTTTACACCATCATCATTCTTTAGCTCACTCCACCACCCCAGTTCAGACATGGCCATATGCAAATCAGTCTGACCCTGTGCCTCATGGGAACAGTCCAGCCCGAACTGCCAAGCCATGTCTTCCCTGGACCGGAAACAAGCATCCTGGGACCGGTTTCTGGCTATTCAGCCGTCATCAGCCAGGCTAGCTTGAATCCAGTGGCAAAGTGAGCAAGGGACCCACGTCTGGGCATACCCTGCCAACTTAGGGCGAACAAAGCGATACCAAAGGGGATGATGGATGGAGCGCTTGAGCAAATCAAACACTCACTCCCAGTCAACTGATCTGGGTTTAATCCATCATCATTCTTTAGCTCACTCCACCACCCCAGTTCAGACATGGCCATATGCAAATCAGTCTGACCCTGTGCCTCATGGGAACAGTCCAGCCCGAACTGCCAAGCCATGTCTTCCCTGGACCGGAAACAAGCATCCTGGGACCGGTTTCTGGCTATTCAGCCGTCATCAGCCAGGCTAGCTTGAATCCAGTGGCAAAGTGAGCAAGGGACCCACGTCTGGGCATACCCTGCCAACTTAGGGCAAACAAAGCGATACCAAAGGGGATGATGGACGGAGCGCTTGAGCAAATCAAACACTCACCCCCAGTCAACTGATCTGGGTTTAATCCATCATCATTCTTTAGCTCACTCCACCACCCCAGTTCAGACATGGCCATATGCAAATCAGTCTGACCCTGTGCCTCATGGGAACAGTCCAGCCCGAACTGCCAAGCCATGTCTTCCCTGGACCGGAAACAAGCATCCTGGGACCGTTTTTTGGCTATCCAGCCGTCATCAGCCAGGCTAGCTTGAATCCAGTGGCAAAGTGAGCAAGGGACCCACGTCTGGGCATACCCTGCCAACTTAGGGCGAACAAAGCGATACCAAAGGGGATGAAGGACGCAGCCTAGCTTTGCAGACTGTCTTTAAAAGTAAATTGTGTGGAAACTTGACTATGGTGGTATGGGTACTTTAAAAGTGATAATCTACCTTATTTTTACATATTAGGCAACATCCAGGTCTCCCCTAGGTGTCCCAGGGGTTGGGGGCATGTGACTATAAGCAGGGACCTTATAAAAGAAACTACCCATTTCATTTTTACTCTTTGTAGATACTTAGCTCCATAGGCTAACATTGCAATTTTTTTTTAGATATAAATATTGTTAGGAAACTAGTGATATATCATTCAAGGACTTAAAAGATTGGTATTGATAAAGTAAACAACTCGCCACTGTTGAATGTATCAGAAATAGTACAGAAGAGAAGTTATAGAGTTTTCTCTTCTGTAAGCCAAAATCCAGCCTTCTAGTGGTCTTTGCTAATTGGTCAGCCTTAAGAAGCTTAGCCAGGCTGCTTTGATTAGGTAATAAGTGACCTGGCTGGAGCAGAGGTTATCTGATAGAGAGAGCTCTGAAGCTTTGGAGGATGGGTCCTGCAGAGGGGGCTGGCTAAATCAAACTGAGCACAAAGAGAGAGCAGATCAGAAAGGAGTGCCAGAAGCACCTACCCCCACATCTTGTGTACCAGCCAGATGGCAGGGTTAGGACAGGAATCTGCAGAGGTCAGGGTGAGGAGAGCCAATGGAAATGAGCCACACTGAGGGTTCGTTTAGCTAGCTCTTACTCCTCTGTAGAGAAATCATCCATGTTGGATTTTGGAATTGCAGTGCTTTTTGGGATAAGAAGACCCCACACTTTAGAGGAAGTTGACATGCTTTAGGTTGGCACCCAGCATCTCATTGGACAGAGGTCCCCACCTGCTTATGGACCCAGAACACGGAATAAATATGTGAGAGCTGCATAGTCTTTCAGACCTGCTGCCTGAAACTTCGAGGAAAAGAAGGACTTCCCTGCTGGAATCTAGATCTCCACCCAAAGGCCTGCACTTTGAATAACTGCGTCTGCTGCACAATCTGATACTACAGCCATGGGGACTTTGCATTGCTTCAAGAAGGATTAAGGATTGGACTCCCTGCAAGCTAGAGATTACCAGAGCCTACCTGCATCATCTCCACCAAGAGTCCCCATGCTGGAGTGCATCCAGTGAACTTTTAAGAATTTGGCAGGTGCATTGTGGAGATTGTAGTCCTGACATCCCAAGACCATCTAGGAGATTCCAGACCTTTGGATTGGCCATTTGGACACTTTGAGCCTACAAGGAGACCTTCAGGATGCACTCCCTTGACAGTCAAGCCAACTACCTTTAACCACTACCCAGCCAGGAATTCAGTTTCCTACTGCTGAAAGCTCCGGAGCTGCAGACTTCCAGGGTTGAGCGACGTCAGAAGAAAAGCTCCAGAAAAGTTTCTAAGTGTGAAGGTAAAATTTTGATCATGGCCTCCCGCTTAGTGTATCTGACCAGGGCTTTATCGCGGTCAGCCTCAAAGTTTGACTTTGTCACGGTCAAGCCTGGCCAGATGTCCCAGAGTGGCGCTATAGTAGTAGAAGTTACTTTATTCGGCTATAGATAACCATCAAGGTGTACACAGTAAAGAATGCAATAGTACAATATACAACATATAGAACAATCACTCATGTATGAAAATGGTTATAAATAGAGTACACAAAACAATAAATTCACAAGGTGACTAAATATGACATTACCAGACCATATACTTAAAACGAAATCATTAAGATACATAACTCATAAAAACAGTAAACATATCTATAAATGAGATATAGTTGATAAAAGCTAAAATGTATTTCCTTGATCTGAGCAGCATTCTAAATGATATTGCATCTATTGTCAACTAGAATAATTCCATAAGGGAACATCCGTATAAAAACCGTTAAAATAAAGCGGTAGAACCTCAAAGTGACCGTGCATAGTGCAAAAAATTAAGGTGCAAAGAGCAATCTAATTAAAAAAGGAGTAAAGATATTGAATAAACTCAGCTTTAACATGTCCTCAAGCAAGCAAATTTAAAAATTTTGTTCTCCTGAACCAAACAGCTTGCAGGAATTTGCTAACTGCAAATACAATTTTTGTGGATGTATCACTTTTTAAAATCCTAAAAACTTCCAGATGGCTTCTTGTGCCCATATTGCGACAGATGGGCACAATCCATTTCTGGCGTAAATTACTGTACTCAGAGCAGAAGAACATTACGTGCATCTCATCCTCATCGCTCAAACCACACGCAGGGCATATTGCAAGATCTTGGTTTGAACGCCATTTGCGTGTGAAAGATCGTAGAAGAAGAGATCCATATTGAAAACGTAAAAACAGGCTCCTTATTAGGGGCGGGGATATAAGATTTAAAAACGGTCTCAAATACTGGGAATTGCTTAAAATCTAAAAACATGTCAGACAAAGACCCACTGGGGCTGATAGTCATATATCTCTCGTTTATATAAGTCCAATAGCAAGCTTTTATCATCTTAAGATCGTTTTTGCAAATCACAGTCGGATCGTCCCAGTGGCTCTGCAAGTCAAGTTTACCCAGCCAACCTGAAATGAATTTAACCCATGGTATATTCCTTGCTCCTGGGATTTTTAGTAGGTCTATTAAGAAGTCTCTGTAAATTCCGAGTTCTGATGTATTCCAGAGTCGGACCCAGTAGATTATAGTTTTTAAAACAACCAGATCAGCGACTCTTTTCATTCCCATGTCAAAAAACATAGGAGTGAGGGGTGAACTGGAAGGCAGAGCGAGCAGTTTCCTAATAAAGTTATTTTCCGCTGATGTCAGCAAGTGAGGGTCAGCATATCCCCAGATCTCAGCCCCATATAGCGCCGCACCCTGAACTGTTGCTCAATAAACTTCCAGGGCGGGTGAAAATATACGTGATGTTGTTCGGTTATAGAACCTTACAATGGCATTGGATCTATGCTCAATTGTTAATACACTTTTCTTCAATTGGCTTTTCCACCTAAGGTTGTCCATTAGTCTAACGCCCAAATAATCAAAATGATGTACTCTTTTGAGGACCTTGCTACCTGCACTAACAGTCAGGCATTTCTTTGTGGTCTTCTCAAAGACCATATACTTAGTTTTGTTTACATTCAGCTCTAAACCTCTAGAGTTAAACTTAAAAACTTGTCAATTAAAATCTGGAGTCCCATGGGTGTTTTAGAAATCAAGAGGGAGTCATCGGCAAATAAAAGAATGGGAATCTTCTTGCCGTTCAGGGCCGGTGAATCATTCCTACATTGCTCTAGGGATGCTACCACATCATTAATATATAAAGAGTATAGGTTGGCTGCCAAAACACAGCCCTGACGGACTCCTCTTTCAATGGGGATATGTTCTGTTAATTCTCCAATCGGGCGCCAGCGGACTTCGGCATAATTATTTGTATGTAGTTTATTCATTGAATGTTGTAAATTGCCAGGGACCCCCCTTTCACTCAAAGTTTGCCATAATCTTTGTCTTGGGATTAAATCGAATGCTGCTCTAAGATCAATAAAAGTCACATAAAGTTTTGGGTTCTGTAAAAGAACATATTTCCAGTATAAAATAGAAAATCTGAAGATCTGGTCTATTGTACTAACCTTTGTCCTAAAACCAGCCTGAAAGGCGGACACTATTTCATTTGTATTCACCCAATCAAGAGGCCTTTTCAAAATCTGTTTGGCAACATTTCTTGGGGCATTGTCTATAAGGCTAATAGGCCTATAGCTTGATGGGTCACTTGCATCTCCCTTTTTATAGATTGCTACAATTTCAGCCCCAAACCAGAAATCCGGTACCATACCCCCTGCTGCTATTGCGTTGAACAGTAGATTTAAATATGCAGACCAAATCAGGGGTTCGGATTTTTATAAATCTCCCGGATTTTTGTCCGGGCCAGGAGCTTTGACAAATTTTAAGGAATTGATTGCTCTACTTGCATCATCAAGATAATAAATGATCGGAGTGGTAGGGTCCAGAGCTATAAAGTAGCTATTGGCGGCAGATCCTTCTCCCACCTCGCCGCCAAGACCTGGAACACCCTCCCCACCAACCTCCGACAGACCCAAGACCTACTGGCCTTCAGAAGATTCCTCAAGACCTGGCTCTTCGATCAGTAGCAGCACCACCCCCCTCTTCCCCCAGCGCCTTGAGACCCTCGCGGGTATGTAGTGCGCTTTATAAGTGACATGATTGATTGATTGATTAAAGGTGTCAGAATTTTCAGTACTAATGCTAAAATCGTGCAGGTCCCCAGGCGCATAAAGGGTAGAGAAGTGCGACACCCATTTATCAGGTAAGATATTATAATTATGTGGTTTAAGCTTATCTGCCTTTGTTTTGGCCACAAGGTTGCAAAATAATTTAATGTCATTAATCTTGCTGGCATCCAAGATTTTCTGCCAAACATTATTATCCCAACTTCTCTTTGCCTTTATCAGGGCTCCCTTGTTGGTGGATCTTGCTTCACTAATCCAAACCCGGTTGCCCTCAATTACCGCCTTTCATAGCAATGTTTTTGCTATTTTGCAACCTTCATCAAACCATTTTTCTTCCTTAGCGGGGTTCGATTTTGCACTGGGGACCTCCTTGTAAAGGACCGTTCTCAGCTCTTCAAATAAGCCAGCAGGTATATTAAAAATAGGGATTTCATCCTCACTAAGTCCCACATATTCCTCCAAATGCTTAACGACAAGTTTATAGATCTGCCTATGTAGTTCTTAATTGGACATTACATTTGGCCATGGGACATATCGGTGATTATTTGTTACAAGGGGAGCAGGAACAGTAGTTGTGCAAAAATGTTCTCCTTGTCTCAACAAATCACTTCTAAGGAGTTAAGATCACTATTAAGGCGCATTACTACTGACATATCAACCAAAAGTAGCCATAATCTCAAATCAACAAGTACGTGATCGATTACACTAGTGCAGTTTCCTCTTTTGAATGTTACCGATCTGTTAGGATCGGAAGCAGTACGCCCGTTGCATGCTCTAAGCCACCTGCTAATTGTTAATGATGCTAGTTGTAATGCGAGATTGGAGGGATTTGTTTTCTTTAGCTCACCTGATAGTGTGGGTATACCCCATATTTCATCTTTCAATCTTGTAATCTCATTTGAATTCTCAGAGGGTTCAAATGAGGAGTTAAAATCTCCTGCTACAATAATTTTTGTCTTAGCTTGGACGTTGTCCAAAGCTTCTTCTCAAAGTGACAGGGTAGGTGATTTATCAGATCCCCTTAGGGCTCTAACATAAATGTTCTAAATAGCTATACTAAATCCTGTTGAAAAGGTGACAGTATCAATGGTCATTTGTGTAAGTGTACTAATGCATCCATTTCTAATTAAAACCATAGTGGCGCTATATGTTTTTAAGCACTATAAAGTGGTTAATCTTTTTCACATTTCCATTCCCTACATTGGATTTTTGTTGGTTTGGTATCTATTTGTTCATAAAAATATTTCCTATTTTTTTAAATTGGTGTGGGATTTTTATTGTGTGTTGTGTCATACTTATATGATGTATTGGTGTTTTTAAATGATTTACACTCTTGTCGCCTAAGTTAGGCCTGACTGCTTGTTGTCAGCTACCAATGGTTGAGCAAGGCGCTAATTTACTGAGACCTTTAGTGGACACTACAGCGTGCTAGTGGCCTTATTACTAGTGGTAGGTGCATACTAACCCCTACCAATAACCCACTTTCCAACACTATCCAACCAGACAACGTCAGTGACCACTAGTCCAGTGTTGCCCTCCTTGGAGTTTTCAAAACCAAAACCAATGGCTCAACAACAGCATATCTAACTTCTAGGGACCTTTGCTGACTTCTGCTTTTTTCCTTGCCCCACTGGAGGACTGGCAGCTCCAGAAAATAAAATCAGCCCTAAGGTAAAAACTATGTCTGGTGTGAACCTTCTTCACCTACCCAACCTGCTCGATTGTGGTCAACCTAAAATTGGACCTCAGTTCTAGATTAATATAAATTGAGCAAAAACGTTTCATAATTCATAGCTTTGGTTCCCCTTATCTGATTTTAATCATTATGGTGTTTTTTACTTTAAAATTGTAGGTGTTGCTTGAATTTAACATGGATTTCTATGGACAATTGCTTGCTGTATGTGCATTGCTACCAGAGGTTGAACAGAGATTGTCTTAGACTACACTTTGACCTACACGGACTATAATTATTAAGTTAGTAAGGTTTCCTCCTTTCCAAATTAATAACCAAATTTATGACAGGCAGGTAGAAAAGAAGATAAATCTACTTCAACATGATCTTCAAAAAATTATGTCAACCATTAAAGAGCACGGCTTGCAAATTATCACCTTAAAAACCAGCTAACCTGGATAAAGAGTATTATAGGTCAGTGGAGGATCTAGTCACATGCAAAACAGTATATGTGAGAATCAAACAGCAATCACACGGTTTAATGTGAGGTAAAATGGAATAGCAAATGGGACAGATAGGACATTAATTCCTGTATTTGTTGATGAGTTCATCTTAGTGTGAGAGGAAGATTCAGGCATTCCCGAAATTGATGATGTATATGGAAAAACTAACCTATCAGGCGCCACATTCAGAATACGGATGTTTCAGTTATATAGGCCAAAAACAAAGCAGCATAATTTTACCTGTCAACAATACGAAATCATTTAGGTTAGATGAGGCTCCAGAGTTTTTTTTCGGAGTGTGTCTAGTGAAAAATAGTGAAAAACAAAGTCATAGGCTAAGCTTTGGTCAAACAATTAAAATTCTTAGCATGAAAATATACAGTAGAGTTCACTGTTACTTGGCAACCAAAGGGCCATTGTAAATGCTAAAATCCATATCTTTGAGATGGTGAAGCATATGCTTGAGGTTTCTGAAGGTGTAACCTGGGTTAATGCAATTGGAATGTATATGGAGGATAGAAGAGGAGGAGAGAGTAAAATATGGTAACACTTCAAGCTCTGTAAAAGAATACACCAGCAGAGAAATAGTGACTGATGGCTATTAGGATAACTATTTTAGGACATAGGCGATAGGGCAAAGACAATGTGCGCTCTGAATGTTTAAGAATATCATACAATTGATTATGGATGGCTAAAAGATTTACATTAAAATAATTCCTCTACCATAGTATATCCCTCATTCTTGCAATAGGTAAAGATCGTATGCCATAGAAGTAGCTATTTGCAAATGATGACAACAGAAAATGAAGGAGATTTGGCATTTGGAAATTAATGAGGTGATATGTCTACAGAAGAGTCAGCTGATAGTTATGCACTCAATTATAGACAACAAGATTGTTTAACTACTTTACTTACCATAATTGGTACGATTAATGTTTTTTACTTCTGTTAGTTACCAACACACTGTTGCAGTGGCAGGAAGGATATCACAGAGTGACTAATACAGGGATTCTAGGGATTGTCTTGACTCAATGTTAGTTAAAATTAATTTACACATTGCATTTCCAAGTACACCCACTAAGTTGGATGCTCCAAAATCAAATTTTATGAAATAGCACATTTTCCTCAAGTGATTGGATGTGTAGACAGTACACATGTTCTAATATGTCCACCCTCTGAAACAGAGTATGTGCATCACAATTGAAAGAACCCACATTCATTGAATATCCAGGTAGTGTGTGTTGCCATGTTTCTAATCACAAACCAAGTTGATTGATGTCCTGAGAGCATTCATGACTGCTACATCTTTAGAAATTGTGGACTCTATGAGTGGGGGAGAGCTTGCAGACATATGGTTATTAGGTAAATTTTATTTTAGTTTAACCTTTGTGGCCACATTTGGATATTTCATAAATTCTAAAACAACTTTATTAAGTTTCAGATGGCAGTGCACAATCATTAAGACCATGGATCATGACTCCACACTTTCATCCATGAACCTCTAGACAAAGGAGGCGCAATGCTGCGCACAGACAGACAAGGAGCATTATTGAGTGGACATTTGGTTTAATTAAAGGCAGATTCTGATGTCTGCACAAGTGAAGGGGTGTCCTAGAGTAGATGATGTAGAAGAAAATCCTCCTTGCTTGCCACTTCCTGGGCATGAAGCTGCAAGAGCTGCAGTTGGACGTGCGTGAAGGGATGATGTCACAAACAACTACTAATAAGGTACTTATCACATACACATTTCTAAATAAAGACTATATTAATTTCATATTTAGGTTTAAACAAAAAATAATATTTTCTTTAATTTGTTGAAAACAGTGTCACTGTGTGTTTTATTATTTGTGCCTTTGATGTCCAATAGTTGGTCTTCCTGTTCGATGCTGTGTGTCTCTTCCTTGCCCTCCTCCTCTCTGGTGCCTAGTGCTCCTTGATGTATCTGACTCACCAACAGAAATACTTCTTACACTTGAGCCCTTCTCAGTTTCCCCAACCAAACTTGCTGCCCTAATTCCTTCATTAGGAGTTTTAATTTCATATAAAGTATTTGTTATTTGGCCTAGACTGCTTGCTTCATCATCACTGTGGTGTACTAACTCCACCTGCATGTTAGTAATTCTCTGACATATAGTTGAGGTGGCTGTAGCCAACCTTTCAACAGAATGGCCAAACGTTTGGAGGAAACTGTTCATGTGTCTCCGTTGATGGTTGTGCAATACAGACTCTTGGGCCATGCATGTGGCCATATTCTTTATAACTCTTCAAAGCCTGAGCTAATGGCTTTATTACCTTCAGAAACTGTACTATTTCACTTTGCTACAAGTATACTCAGTTCAGAGGTAGCTCTGTACTGCTTTCCTGGAATTTTTAACATTGATTGTTTCCAATGCATGGAATTGTGCTGGAGTAAGGGAGTTTTCCCGGACTTCTCTAATTCTGGGCCTTACAGTAGACCGTAAAACCCATCCTTCTCTTTCTAAAATAGGAAGGGATGGTGTTGGATGTTGTTGAGTTATTGCAGAGAAACAATAGTTGTAGTTGGGTCTGCTAATGTAGGGGTTGTGTTTTAGCTCTTTGGTAGGCTTTCAGTTTCTGTTTGAATGGAAGTCACAGTTCCAGCAGTTTCAGCTTCTCTCCGACAGGCTGATTCACCAACACCATCCGTTTTTGGTGTTGTTGTATGAGTATGTCGAGCTGTTGTAAGTCAAAAGATGAATAATTTAATATAAATGATTTGCATGTTTTTTAATTTATCAATACTAAATCAATATCTAAATTAATGTTTAAGCTCACATTGGAATTTCATTAACAAGATTTGTACCATAGGCCATCAATGTAGACCTGTAAAGATAACTGTGTTGTATTAACTTAATACAACTATAACCTATAAAATAGTAACCCAATTTCTTACACCTAAATATGTGCCCTCTGGTGGAGGAGGTGAGAGACTGAAAAGAACATTGATCCTATTGGATTTCAAACACAAAGGTAAGAGAAAAACAGGCATGAGTCACCGGGTGGGTGTGACTTATATATAGTCAGTCATGCTGTTCTCGCAATAGTTAGAAATCTCACAAGATATTGGTCCTTAGAGTTGCTACAATGTTCTGAGCACCGTCCAACATGCAAGTCAGAATCTTGCTTTTTGATGCCAGCTGTCCCTTGATTCCTACCAGCTCCTCTGCGAGTGCCCCTTGGTCTCCCTTGAGGGCAAAATATATTGAGTCTATATAGTGTTGGAAAATGGCAGGCGCGTTTCACAGCTAAAAATTGGCTTTTGGAAAGCTCTACCTGAATCAAAAAAGATTTTGGAGATATAGTGTCACCCACATCTCATGGTGGCATGCTTTATCATAGGTGATATTCCACACCGTGGTAGGTGAATAACACCATGACGGACTCAACCATTGCTGGGAGTTCTTAAATAAATGGAAATTGGATAATTGCAGGTATCCAATTGAAGATAAAGCTATCTTGAGATATTTCCGGTGGTTTTGCCTTCATTATGAGTACCTCAGATATGATTAAAATCGCCACTGTTTCAGATATTGGATGACATATGATGCTTCATCCAACTGTATAACTATGCCAACATGTTTCAGCCATTCGAAAAGCCTATTCGGTCTCAGGCCTTCGTCAGCACCACTGCAGTCCCTGCCTAACTACATATGCATTCCATGCAGTCAAGTGAGGCAAAAACACCAAAATCTTTATTTGATTCAGGTAGAGCTTTACTCAGACCATGTTTTAGTTACCTGGCCACTCGTAATGTGATTATGTATAGGTGAGGAGGATATGACCAGGTCTTGTTCTTCTGTCTCTCCCTTTATGTATGCATTGCATACACTTGGCATTACACGAAATTTAAAATGGGTGTGGAAAGCCATTTTCCAATTATCAATTTACTTTATATACAGAAAGCAATCAGCAAATCAAGTTTAGTGAAGATTCATACATCTTGGACAGATTTGGGGATTCCCTTCATCAGAGATACAGTATAACGATCCTATCAAAAGGAACCCCTTTAGTCAATGCAAAGTCAAAAATCTTGGTGTTGCTTTGATGCAAACAAAATAACGGTGCCATAGATGGTGAAGAAAATGGTACAGTTGACCATTTTGTAAATTCCCCCCCTTGTGTAAGCCTTCATCATTGCCTTCCTTCATTATTGCCATCTTTATTTCTGATAAGTAATGCAATAAGGAATAGTAGCACCAGGTTTAGTAGGTATGAAGCAATGCTGATGAGGGGGTAGTGAGCATAGTTTGTGCTGGGCAAAAACAGGATTAAAAATGGTACTGAATTGGTACCAAAGAAAGATTAGCCATAAGTAAATTTGACGTGGAAGCCTTCATGTCATTATTTGGTGACCAATGTCTTCCTGAAACATAACAATGATCAGAGTAAAACTGCTCAGTCAAAGATATTGTCCTAGTAGACCAATTGAAATATGCCTCTTCAAACAAGGTATTTCAAATATCACATCACAATTAGGAGAGGCAATAATGTCAAAGGAAAGCAGTTGACCATGACCTTCAAAAGAGCCATGTAATGGCAAAGAGGATTCTTGATCCGGACCAGACACTCACCCCTCCTTGCTCTGGCCATCTGGGCCCAGGGATAGGGTCCTTGGTCCCCTCTCACCTTTCGGGGGCACAATGGCGCTTCCCCATTCTTGGTCCTTCCCGGGGCCCAGAGATAGGGTCCTGGGCCCTGCCTCGCACCACGAGGGGGTGAAAAGACACTCCCTTGAACAGTTTTGTGATTGGGGCCCAGTGATGGGGTCCTGGGTCCCTGCCTTGCATAACAAGGGGGCCCCTTGGTGCTCCCCCAAACAATTTTCTTCTCAGGGGCAGCCTCCAGGCCCAGGCCCACCCCGGAGGCAGAAATCAAATATGGCGGCAGAGCCCCACACGCTCTGTCGCTGAAAATAGGTCAAAGGGTGCCCAAAATATCTCCAGGGCATATCTGGGGGCCCGGTGGCCGTTTTTGATGATTAAGGTCTCCTTTTGCTCCTAGTGATGAGCCCTTACCACCTAGAGCAGTTTCTTAAGGCCTTCTGGCCTCAAAAATGCCAATCTTTGAAAGGGAGCAAGAAGACCTTCTGTGTTTGTGAGGTAGATGTTCACTGGACCAGAACCTCTGGTTTAGGGAAGATGCAATGCACTGGAAATAACAAGAGAGGCAATTAACTGTCAGTGAACTAACAGGTCTCAATATACGATAGACAGATGGAAGGATGAAGCCCCTGACTGCCGTCTCGTCCCAGGATTCTGACTCTGATTGACCCCAGGACCAGTGGGGGCACACCCCAGTGCAAAGGAAGCTGGCCCCCAAACATTCCCTGGGGACCAGTTGGGGGAAAGACTGGGCTTCTGCACAAAGAGGGAGCGCTTTCCAGAGAGACAACCAAAGTGAAAGGCTGGTGCAGGGTTTATCCTTTGGGAGTGGCAGTAACTCCAACCTGTATTCCCAGTTTATCCCGGGAGTGCCAGTAACTCTAATCTGTATTTCAAGTTGATTCCTGACCCCAATCTATGATCTTGGTTATTCTGCTCTCATGTGTGTTGCTGATGAAACCTGTAAGTGTATGTTACTGATGTCAAAGTATGGTCATGGTATATTGAGACCTGTTAGTTCACTGATAGCTAACTGCCTCTCTTGTCATTTCCAGTGCATTGCATCGTCCCTAAACCAGAGGTTCTGGTCCAGTGTATATCTACCTCACAAACACAGAAGGTCTCAGAAATGACAAATCCCATTACGCAGTGTCGTACAGCCGCTAAGTAGATCCAGTACCACAATTCTCTCTTTTCTTAGTTTATCCCAACAACCTTTCCCGTCAGGGGCTGTGCATGATCTAAGGAGTTCGGTCCCTTGATCTAGTGCGGCCCATAGAGGGATAGGAGGGCCAGCATCAACTCCAGTGTCGTCTCAGCAGTTGGAACCAGGTGAGTGCATGATAGAAGGCCAAGTCTTGCATGCTTCCACCGCTCGGATGACATGGATGTCCAGATACACATTCACGACGTGGCTCTGGCACTGCCAGAGGACACCCTGAGAGTTTTAGCTCTTGCAAGGGCTTTAGAAGATGTACAGCATGGAGTTCAGTCCTTGCAACAGGAAAATCAGTCGCCTAATGACGAACTGGTCCCCTCGCCCCTCACCATGGTTATCTGAGATGGGGCCTGGGGCAGTTCCCAAGAGCAGACATCCCACTCTACAACCCTCACACTTTAGCAATTTTGGAAATCTAACAAGCACCTCCGCTACGGGAAATGCTAATACTGTTCATATAACAGTTACCATTCCAGTTCAAGTGACCTTGGCCCCACCCGAACAATTTTTGGGGACAGTCACAATTTTGATGTATTCTGGAGTCAGTGCCAGTTGCAATTTCTTTGTAAATCAGGAGCCTTTCCCTCCAATACTGCTAGAATAGCCTTTATCATATTCTATCTCAGGGGTACAGCTGCTAATTGGGCTATTTTACTCATTGAAAATAATGGCCCAGTTGTACATGATTTTGGAAGGTTTAAAATGGCTATGTATCGTCCCTTTGCTGTGCAAGCTTTTGTCCAGGCCAGTGATAATGAGTTACTAAAACTTCATCAGGGCAGTAAGGACCTCCTTACCTACATTACTTCTTTCTGTAAGTTGGTTACAGAAACCCAGTGGTCAAAGAAAAATAGGACTTCCCTCTTTTATAGAGGGTTGAGGAATGACTCCGGATTCCCTGGTGCACATTGTAGATTTACATTCAGATTGTTCAGAGTTCAATGACTTAGTTGTAAGGCTTGGCCATAGTTTAATGGAACGCCACTGAGGGGAACCCAGACTGCTAATTGTGCATTCTGAGTGGAAAGAGTCAGAGTCTAAGAATCAGGGTAACGCAGAATCCAGGCAGCTTGGGGGTTTGCCTGATCCTCTGACCATTGAGGAAAAGGAACGTAGAAAGAAATTAAACCGGTGTCTATATTGCGGTAAATTGGGGCATTTCTCACAAGCATGCTCTGCCAAACCAAACGGAATTCGAAAGGCTAGCGCCTTGACTTCTGGCATGGTGCTGAAAAAGTTAGAGTGTCCAGCTGACATAGGGGTCACTCAGTTGGATGTGGTTCTTGAACCGTGTGAGAAGTTGGCCTGGCATATGCTGTCCACTAATTATAGTGGGCACCTTGCACCAGTCCAAATCGACTCTTATGGTAGGTAGGTTAAAGACAACCTTATTGAAAGCTATCCTAGTGGTAGCTATGGAGAGCAGCCTTCAGGCTAAGTCTTGAAGGAATGTAAAGCAGCTTGTTTTACCAGTCTATAATCTCTTGAGTGACCAAATGAAAGAGCACCACACCAGGTATATATTCAAAATATATGTATTTATTACTAAACACACCCCTCTAGTCTCTTTATGAGGCTAGAGTTCGAAGTACATAGGTTATAAGATCTTAAATCACAGTAATAGCACAAATACACGTTTGGGCCCTAGGGGCGTACCAAACCATATACCAATAAAGTGGTATGCGAACCACGACTGAACTAGACACTAGGCCTAGAGCCTCTAGAAGTGCTTGGACCACAAGGAACCACCCAAGGTAGTGACACAGGGGACCCACGGGAGACGCGTGCAGTGTAAATACACAACCGCGATACGCCGTTAACTTCTATGGAGAAAGTCGGGATCGGGAAAATAGAGGAAAGGGACACTTAAAATAGGACTAGGACAAAACCCTTTGAGATCTAGGACTTTGAAGAGTCTCTACCCACGGGAGCACCGGAGTACTCGTGTTACCTCACCCAGGGAAGCCGGGTGCATAGGTGCCTTTCGGGGTCGGGTTTCGTCGTCGTTTCGTATGGCGATCTGCTGCAAAGTGCTGCTGGCGACCAGGAGAAAAGTGTCCGGGTGGATCCAAGATTGGATCGGAGTTCTGAAGAACCTGAAAGCAGAGGGGACAGAGTCTGGGTCACTAGCCAGTGACCAGGAAGGCGATGGACAGATGCCCACCGATGTCGAGTGCTTCAGGTGCGGTGACGGTCGTCTTGACTCTTCAGCCACGAGGTCCGGGAGGCGTTGTTGGCGACCAGGAGCAGGATTCGGGCTGCTGCTCGATGTCTGTCGAGTGCTGAGGTGTCGGCGACCGGATTGGACCCAACAAGCCTTGGCAACGGCAAGTCTCGAGTAAGATGTAGATCGTCGATGATGCAGACCAGCAAGGTCTGGGGAACTCACCCAGCGAGGGTAAGTGAGGGCAGGCCTGGAGCAACCAGGATGCCAAGTAAAGAAAAGATTGGCCTTCGTCAAGGGCTACTAGCCAACGGGCTAGCGACCGCGAAGGAGCCTCATGACGCCGCACGTGGAGCTGGGTTACAGGACACTCGTGGAGTGGGGGCCAGTGATCTTCGGTGCAGGTGGTGCTGGAGGCTAGGGCTACTCGGAGCCCAAAGCACGACTTCTTGGGAGACCCAGAAGATGGTGCACTTGCAAGTGTGCTCGGTGTCCAGGGGTCACGGTCTCAAGTCACCCACGATAGCCACGGGCCTCAGCTTTGCTGGGGACTCAGGGTAGCCTCGGGGAAGTCTGAGAATCCACCTCTGGTGATGCGATGACTTCGGCGTCCGACGGGAGCTTCAGTGATGCGAACTGGACAGATGCTTCTTTGGTGCCTGCCAAGCAGGGGAGTCACTCCTTGACCCCAAGGGAGATTCTTCAGTCCTCTAATCTTGTCGTAGAGCGTCGAAGGTCCAGGATTCAGTTTCAGAGTTTCGTCCAGGTATAATCTAAAGTCCTAAGGACTGGGTTCCTACCTTTATTCTAAAAATAGGGGATGGACTACTCTGTGGCCCCACCTATGGGTGGGTCAGGGCAGAGGGGTGGCTACACCCCTTTCCCTTTGTCCAGTTCGCGCCAAAGCAGGGGCTGCGAGCCCCTGATCCGGTTTGAACTGGGGTATGCACAGGGACACCAAATGTGCCCCCAGTGCAGGACTTCAAAGCACCCGAAAGTGCTCCCGCCCAGCCCCAATACACATTGTCCTGTCTGGGGAGGTGGTCACACCTCCCTGGGACAGGAAACCTATTGTCCAGGCCTCCCCTGCCGGAGTTTCGTCCAGCAGCAGGAGGCCAGACTCGTGTCTGTGGCAGCAGCATCCATTTTGTGATGCCAGGGCTCTGGAAAGAAGTTACCGGACTCGTCAGAGTTAACATGCCTTTCCCTCTAGAAGGGTGGAATGCTACCCCCGCCGCCAGGATTGGCGGGGGGTAGTATTCCAAGATGTTTGACACCAAACACGACATGTTTAGGTGCAGCCATTCCAAAGTTAGCATTTTACCGCGAGGATATAATGCGCTTAAGAGTATATGGTCAGGCTGCACTACAAACAGCATCAGAGATGGTCTCCGAACGCTGCAGAGGGGCCCTGCTCATGCAGGGGCACCCTCTCACATAGGAACCATGCACTCTGCCTTTAGGATTGATAAGGCCTGCCTTAGGAGTGACTTATAGGTTTATATGTGTGTATGCTTTTAGTGATATAGGTAACCTATACCACCGTAAGGTGTGCATGCACCACCTTACCCAGGCTGCAGTAGCAGACCTGTGGTGTCAGTTTGGATGGCCTCCCAGGGGTGGCATAATATATGCTGCAGCCCCTGGCAGGCCTCTGAGGTACCTATGCCCTTGGTACATAGTATACCATATACTAGGGACTTATAAGGGCACTCCAGATCCCAATCAGTGATGTGCCTAAGGCACATGGAGACCCTTTTAAAGAGGAAACAGCTAGGCTGGGGTTCTGAATAGCAGGGCCCCAGCCAGACTAATGTCGAAAACCAGTGAAGCATCAGCAAAAAGTGGGGGTACCCATGTGAAGCAGATCCTACTCTCCTACACAACCCCCCCAAACGTAGGGACATTAAACTAACCTTGCCCAGTTAAGTCTTCATGTTCTAAGTGGAAATACCTAGAGAGTCCATCTGCATTCGCATGGTTACTCCCAGGCCTATGTTCCACTGTAAAGTCCATCCCCAGTAGGGAAATGGACCACCTAAGCAGTTTGGGGTTTTCACCCTTCATTTGTTTTAGCCATAAGAGGGGCTTATGGTCTGTCTGAACCAGGAAGTGTGTACCAAACAAGTATGGCCTCTACTTCTTCAGAGCCCAGACCACAGCAAAGGCCTCCCTCTCTATGGCTGACCAACGTTTCTCTCTAGGGGTCAGCCTTCTGCTAATAAAAGCTACTGGCTGATCCTGACCTTCTTCATTCAATTGTGACAGTACAGCCCCTACCCCCAATTCAGATGCATCTGTTTGAACAATGAACTTCTTGGAGTAATCAGGACTCTGCAGAATTGGAGCAGTGCACATGGCCTGCTTGAGGTCATCAAATGCCTTTTGACAGCTAACTGTCCACTGAACCTTTTGGGCATTTTCTTAGAAGTTAAGTCATTCAAGGGTGTCACTATTGATCCATACCCCTTGACAAATCTCCTATAGTACCCAGTCAGGCCTAAGAAGGCTCTCACCTGAGTCTGGGTAGTGGGAGCAGTCCAGTCCATGATGGTCTGGATCTTGCTCTGCAAAGGTTGAACCTGGCCTCCACCCACAAGGTGGCCCAGGTACACAACCTGACTCTGCCCTTTCTGGCACTTAGTGGCCTTGATAGTCAGGCCTGCCTTTTGCAGGGCCTGTAAAACATTCCTGAGGTGGACCAGGTGATCCTCCCAGGTGGAGCTAAAGACAGCAATATCATCTAGATAAGCTGCACTATAGGCTTCCAGTCCTGTGAGAACTGTGTTCACCAACCTCTGGAAAGTGGCAGGTGCATTTTCAGACCAAAGGGCATTACCACAAATTGATAATGCCCACTAGGGGTTGAAAATGCTGTTTTGGGCTTTGCAGTATCAGCTAGTCTGATCTGCCAGTAGCCAGCTGTTAGGTCAAATGTGCTGAGATATTTGGCAGAGGCCAAAGTATCTATGAGCTCATCTGCCCTGGGTATGGGATGGGCATCAGTCCTAGTGACTGCATTGAGACCCCTGTAGTCTACACAAAACCTCATCTCTCTTTTCCCACCACTGGTGTGAGGTTTCGGTACCAGGACTACTGGACTAGCCCAAGGGCTATCTGAGGGTTCAATTACTCCCAACTCCAACATTTTCTGGACTTCAGTCCTGATACAGTCCCTGACATGGTCAGGTTGCCTATAAATCTTGTTTTTAATAGGCAGACTGTCCCCAGTGTCCACTTCATGAGTGCACCAGGTGGTCTGACTGGGTGTCAGTGAAAACATATGTCTAAACTGATTGAGGACTTGCCTGCAATCAGTTTGTTGCTGGGTAGTGAGGCTGCCTGCCAAGGCTACACCATCAACTGACCCATCGTCAGGGTTCTGTGAGAGCAGGTCAGGGAGTGGGTCACTCTCTTCCTCCTGCCCTTCATCAGTAGCCATGAGCAAGCCCATGTCTGCCCTGTCCACATATGGCTTTAGTCTGTTGACATGGAGAACCCTTTGGGGACTCCTGGGTGTTCCCAGGTCCACTAAGTAAGTGACCTCACCCTTCTGCTCAACAATAGTGTGGGGTCCACTCCATTTGTCTTGGAGAGCTGCTGGGGCCACTGGCTCCAACACCCACACCTTCTGTCCTGGCTGGTACACAGTCAGAACAGCCTTTGGTCATGCCAGGCCTTCTGAAGTTCCTGGCTAGCCTCAAGGTTTTTGGTTGCCTTTTTCATGTACTCAGCCATCCTGGAGCGGAGACCAAGTACATAGTCCACTATATCTTGCTTTGGGGGCTTGAGAGGTAACTCCCATCCTTCCTTCACCAAGCACAGTGGACCCCTCACAGGGTGGCCAAACAGAAGTTCAAAAGGGCTGTAACCAACCCCCTTCTGAGGCACCTCCTATATGCGAATAAAAGGCAGGGCAAGAGTATGTCCCATCTACGCCTAAGCTTTTCTGGGAGCCCTTTAATCATGCCCTTCAAGGTTTTGTTGAATCTCTCAACTAAACCATTGCATTGTGGGTGATAGGGTGTGGTGAACTTATAAGTCACTCCACACTCCTTCCACATTGCTTTTAAGTACCCAGACATGAAGTTAGCACCCCTGTCTGATACTACCTCCTTAGGAAAGCCCACTCTTGAGAAGATTCCCAGGAGGGCCCTTGCCACCACAGGTGCTGTAGTGGTCCTGAGGGGAATAGCTTCTGGGTACATGGTGGCATGATCCACTACCACCAGGATAAACCTGTGCCCAGAGGCTGTTTGGGGATCCATGGGACCAACAATGTCAATCCCTACCCTCTCAAAGGGCACCCCCACCACAGGTAGTGGTATCAGGGGGCCTTTGTAGTGCCACCTGCTTTGCCACTGGCTTGGCAGGTTACACAGGAGCGACAAAACTCCTTACTGTCTTCAGACATGTGGGGCCAGTGAAAGTGAGGGACAATTCTGTCCCAAGTCTTGTTCTGGCCCAGGTGTCCTGCTAAGGGAATATCATGGGCTAGGGTCAATAGGAAGCCCCTGAACTTCAAAGGTATTACCAACCTCCTGGTAGCACCAGGCTTGGGGTCTCTACTCTCTGAGTACAGGAGTCCATCATCCCAATACACTGTATGGGGACCACTAGCTTTCCCAGCAGCCTCAGCAGCAGCTTGCTGTCTGAGGGGTTCAAGGGAGGGGCAGCTCTGCTGCTCCTGGCTCAGATCTGCCCTAGAAGGTCCCCCTGTCCCCAAGAACTCAACCTGGTCAGGTTCAAGTTCCTCTGGGACAGTTCCTTCTTCAGGGCTGAGTTCATCCCCCTCAAGGGACTGATCTTCCTCCTGAGCCAAGGGGGAAGGCACTGCCTTAACCCTACTACTCCTCCTCTTGGAAGGCACTTGGTCCATTCTTCCAGAATCCAAGGCCTGTTCAGTGCTAGACATTTTGGCTTGTGACCTGGTCACAGCAAACACATCTGCAGGGATCCCCAGCATTTCTGCATGGGTCCTGAGCTCCACTTCTGCCCAAGCAGAAGTCTCTAAGTCATTGCCAAGCAAGCATTCGACTGGTAGGTTTGCACTTACCACAACCTTCTTAAGGCCAGTTACCCCTCCCCAGGAGAAGTTAACAACTGCCAGAGTATGGTCTGTTCTGACATTGCTAGCATTGGTCACTTGGTACATTTCACCAAGCATAACTTGCCCAGGTAGCACAAGGTCTTGTGTCACCATTGTGACACTTGCCCCTGTGTCCCTAAATGCCAAAGCCTCTCGTCCATTGATTAAAGGCTGTTGTCTGTACTTGCCCAGATTACTGGGACTCATAGAGGAGGGCACATCCATGCCTCCATCACAGACTAACACAGCCTGAGTCAGTTCTCTAACTAGGTCAGAGCCCAACTCAGTTCCCAGGGTGAACCCTACTAAACCCTTTGCTGGAGCACCTCCACCAACTGTACTAGGGGGAACAGGTGCCTTAGGGGCATTGGTGGGTGCTGGACTGGAGTCTTTGGACTTGGTGCAATCACTGGTCCAGTGGGTCTTTTGCTTACAGACCTTGTACCATGGTTTTCTTTGGCCTTTACCCTTGGTAGACTGGGAATCCCCACCAGAAGAAGATTTTTGGGGGCCTGATGAAGACTTTTGATCTTTACCCTTCTCCCCACCCTTGTCAGAGTTCTTAGCATCTTGCTTCTTGGTTTCCCCACCTTGGTTCTGTACCTTCTGCTTCACCCTGGTTCTGACCCATTTGTCTGCCTTCTTTCCCAATTCTTGGGGAGAGGTCAGATCAGAGTCAACCAGGTATTGATGCAACAGCTGATTTTGACAGTTATTAAGAATCTGCTCCCTCATTATCAGATTATACAATCCTGAGAAGTCACACACCTTACTGCCCATCAACCAGCCTTCCAGAGCCTTGGCAGAACAATCCACATAGTCTACCCAGTCTTGAGTCTGTGCTTTTTGGGTGTCTCTGAACTTCAACCTGTACTGTTCAGTGGTTAGGCCAAACCCATCAATAAGAGCACTCTTCAAGACCTTGTAATTGTCAGCATCCTCCTCTCTAACAGTGAGGAGCTTGTCTCTACCTTTGTCAGCAAAGGAGAGCCACAAGATTGCTGCCCACTGCTCCTGAGGGACCTTCTGTACTTTACAGGCCCTCTCTAAAGCAGTTATCCATTTGTGGATATCATCCCCACTCTGGTAGGGAGGGACAATCTTGCTCAGGTTCCTATGGTCATAGGACCTTTCCCTATCTCTAGGGACATGGCTGCCACCATGGGACTCTAGTCCCAACTTTCTTCTCTCTCTAAGGAGATCTAGGGATTCTCTATCTAAAGCCAATTGCTTCTTCCTGATCTCTAGTTGAGTTTCCTCATACTGGACCAGTCTCTTTCTTCTCTCATGAGAGGATTCCCTCCTGTGAGAAGAAACAGAGCTCCCTATGGAGGTGCCAGAGTGGTTAGACTCCTGAGAAGGAGACCTAGACTTTCTGAGCACACTCATAATCCTTCCTGGGGGGACAAAGGTGTGGTTCTCCAGATCCTCATCTTCATCTTCCCCAGAAGGGATTGGGTTTTCCAGGTCAGGGTCATTGTCACCCTCCTGGTCAGTTTCAGAGGGGGGCTGGGGGTTGTGGTACCCCTGGTCCCTTCCTCATCTGCTGGCCCACCCTCTGCTCCTACCCCTTCAGTCTCTGAGGACTTACTAAGATCATAAGCCACCAACAACTCCTGGAGGTGTTGGGTGGTGGGACTTTGGCCTGTCCTTAATTTCCTCACGTTACACAAAGCTCTCAATTCCAAGAATGGGAGTGTGTCATACTTGGAGGGTGGAAGCTCCATGGCTTCCTGCAAGGCATCTTTGGATCCTGCTTTTAAAGACATTACTAGTGTGGTGTGGTGTATGCACTACCTACTCTAGTGTGGCCTACTAAACTCTCTTGAGTTGTAGAAAGGGTTGTGCTATCCCTTAACACACAACTCTAAGTTCAGTAGAACTTACTGTTATTCTAAGCTTAAATTATATGTACCTTAGGTACCTTTAGTGGTTTTCAGTTGATCAATTCAATTGAGATTATCTGGTAAAACAATAGCAAGCTGGAATCCCACACGCTGCACACCAATGTGAGAAGTTGGCCTGGCATATGCTGTCCACTAATTATAGTGGGCACCTTGCACCAGTCCAAATCGACTCTTATGGTAGGTAGGTTAAAGACAACCTTATTGAAAGCTATCCTAGTGGTAGCTATGGAGAGCAGCCTTCAGGCTAAGTCTTGAAGGAATGTAAAGCAGCTTGTTTTACCAGTCTATAATCTCTTGAGTGACCAAATGAAAGAGCACCACACCAGGTATATATTCAAAATATATGTATTTATTACTAAACACACCCCTCTAGTCTCTTTATGAGGCTAGAGTTCGAAAGTACATAGGTTATAAGATCTTAAATCACAGTAATAGCACAAATACACGTTTGGGCCCTAGGGGCGTACCAAACCATATACCAATAAAGTGGTATGCGAACCACGACTGAACTAGACACTAGGCCTAGAGCCTCTAGAAGTGCTTGGACCACAAGGAACCACCCAAGGTAGTGACACAGGGGACCCACGGGAGACGCGTGCAGTGTAAATACACAACCGCGATACGCCGTTAACTTCTATGGAGAAAGTCGGGATCGGGAAAATAGAGGAAAGGGACACTTAAAATAGGACTAGGACAAAACCCTTTGAGATCTAGGACTTTGAAGAGTCTCTACCCACGGGAGCACCGGAGTACTCGTGTTACCTCACCCAGGGAAGCCGGGTGCATAGGTGCCTTTCGGGGTCGGGTTTCGTCGTCGTTTCGTATGGCGATCTGCTGCAAAGTGCTACTGGCGACCAGGAGAAAAGTGTCCGGGTGGACCCAAGAGTGGATCGGAGTTCTGAAGAACCTGAAAGCAGAGGGGACAGAGTCTGGGTCACTAGCCAGTGACCAGGAAGGCGATGGACAGATGCCCACCGATGTCGAGTGCTTCAGGTGCGGTGACGGTCGTCTTGACTCTTCAGCCACGAGGTCCGAGAGGCGTTGTCGGCGACCAGGAGCAGGATTCGGGCTGCTGCTTAATGTCTGTCGAGTGCTGAGGTGTCGGCGACCGGATTGGACCCAACAAGCCTTGGCAACGGCAAGTCTCGAGTAAGATGTAGATCGTCGATGATGCAGACCAGCAAGGTCTGGGGAACTCACCCAGCGAGGGTAAATGAGGGCAAGCCTGGAGCAACCAGGATGCCAAGTAAAGAAAAGATTGGGCTTCGTCAAGGGCTACTAGCCAACGGGCTAGCGACCGCAAAGGAGCCTCATGACGCCGCACGTGGAGCTGGCTTACAGGACACTCGTGGAGTGGGGGCCAGTGATCTTCGGTGCAGGTGGTGCTGGAGGCTAGGGCTACTCGGAGCCTAAAGCACGACTTCTTGGGAGACCCAGAAGATGGTGCACTTGCAAGTGTGCTTGGTGTCCAGGGGTCACGGTCTCAAGTCACCCACGATAGCCACGGGCCTCAGCTTTGCTGGGGACTCAGGGTAGCCTCGGGGAAGTCTGAGAATCCACCTCTGGTGATGCGATGACTTCGGCGTCCGACGGGAGCTTCAGTGATGCGAACCGGACAGATGCTTCTTTGGTGCCTGCCAAGCAGGGGAGTCACTCCTTGACCCCAAGGGAGATTCTTCAGTCCTCTAATCTTGTCGTAGAGCGTAGAAGGTCCAGGATTCAGTTTCAGAGTTTCGTCCAGGTATAATCTAAAGTCCTAAGGACTGGGTTCCTACCTTTATTCTAAAAATAGGGGATGGACTACTCTGTGGCCCCACCTATGGGTGGGTCAGGGCAGAGGGGTGGCTACACCCCTTTCCCTTTGTCCAGTTCGCGCCAAAGCAGGGGCTGCGAGCCCCTGATCCGGTTTGAACTGGGGTATGCACAGGGACACCAAATGTGCCCCCAGTGCAGGACTTCAAAGCACCCGAAAGTGCTCCCGCCCAGCCCCAATACACATTGTCCTGTCTGGGAGGTGGTCACACCTCCCTGGGACAGGAAACCTATTGTCCAGGCCTCCCCTGCCGGAGTTTCGTCCAGCAGCAGGAGGCCAGACTCGTGTCTGTGGCAGCAGCATCCATTTTGTGATGCCAGGGCTCTGGAAAGAAGTTACCGGACTCGTCAGAGTTAACATGCCTTTCCCTCTAGAAGGGTGGAATGCTACCCCCGCCGCCAGGATTGGCGGGGGGGTAGTATTCCAAGATGTTTGACACCAAACACGACATGTTTAGGTGCAGCCATTCCAAAGTTAGCATTTTACCGCGAGGATATAATGCGCTTAAGAGTATATGGTCAGGCTGCACTACAAACAGCATCAGAGATGGTCTCCGAACGCTGCAGAGGGGCCCTGCTCATGCAGGGGCACCCTCTCACATAGGAACCATGCACTCTGCCTTTAGGATTGATAAGGCCTGCCTTAGGAGTGACTTATAGGTTTATATGTGTGTATGCTTTTAGTGATATAGGTAACCTATACCACCGTAAGGGGTGCATGCACCACCTTACCCAGGCTGCAGTAGCAGACCTGTGGTGTCAGTTTGGATGGCCTCCCAGGGGTGGCATAATATATGCTGCAGCCCCTGGCAGGCCTCTGAGGTACCTATGCTCTTGGTACATAGTATACCATATACTAGGGACTTATAAGGGCACTCCAGATCCCAATCAGTGATGTGCCTAAGGCACATGGAGACCCTTTTAAAGAGAAAACAGCTAGGCTGGGGTTCTGAATAGCAGGGCCCCAGCCAGACTAATGTCGAAAACCAGTGAAGCATCAGCAAAAACTGGGGGTACCCATGTGAAGCAGATCCTACTCTCCTACAAACCGACCCCCATTTACCTGGCTAATACCTCACATAAGGTTCCACAACATTTAACGATACCAGTCACCCTTATCATTGCGCCCCATCAAAGACAGGTTTTACCATTGCTTGTAGATTCTGGGGCCACAGAAAAGTCTTAAATCTATCCTTGGCCAGTTCTTTACATATCCTAGAGGTTAAAAAAAGTGACCTTGAGCATGATAGAGACATAGATGTCTCCGAGCTCTCTTCTGAGAAGATTGTATACCTAACTACTCCACAGTCCTTAATATGCGAGAAAGGGCAAACTGAAACCTTGACAGTTGATCTCATTGACAAACCTACCTTTGGTGCTAAGTCTGTTTTAGGAATCCCTTGGCTTCAGCTGCCCAATCCTGCCATTTACTGGTCCCTCCATCTTGCCACCTTGGAATCCCATTACTGTCAAACTCATTGCTATAAAAATGCTCAGAAAGTTCCATCTCTCTTGACTTGTGCAGCCCCTAAACCAGACCCTTTGACCAGAAGAATGCCAGGACTTTCAAGACATCTTTGACGACCAACAAGCTATATAACTACCTCCTCATAGGGGATTTGGTTGCTGCATAGAATTAATTCCGGGAGCAACACTTCCCTGCTGTCATGGTTATGCTCCCTCGAAGCCTGAGGCAGAACATTCTCTTTTTGCCAAATTGGATAGAAAGAAGGTACCGTCTGAGTGGTCCCAGGAGGCTAATGATGCCTTTCACTCATTAAAGGAGAGATTCACCATGACCCCATGCAGCCTTACTTTGTGGAGGCAGATGCCTCCCAGGTGGCTGTGGGAGGTACGTCATCACAAAGCAACAGCACGACAGGACACATGCACCCAGTTGCCCTTTTTTCCGTAAAATAATTGCAGGCAGAGTGGAATTATACAGTGGCCAAATGAGAGTTATTGTCCATTAAATTATGCTTTCAAGAATGGTGCCACCATCTATTATGGGCCCAGTATATTGTAACAATATACATTGATCATATGAACCTCCAATTCCTCAGGTCTTTAAAAGCCTTGACCCCTAGGCAAGTGAGGTGGTTATTATTTTTCAGTGAATTTCATTTTGTTATCACCTATTGGCCAGGTACTCAACATATTAAGGCTGATTTCCTATCTAGAAGGGGTTACACAAATCAGGACGCTGAGGCACAGACACCACAGAACATTGTAGACTCAGAACACACCGTAGGTCTCTGTGACCAAGAATCTTTATTGGATAAAGTCAGGCAGAGTATGAGTCAAGAAGACTTAAGCTCTTGGATGACTGAAATTATATTCATGTATGCAATGAGCTTTGTCGCCATGAGACCACCTTATATGCCCCCACGAAAGAATTGAGGGGCATATTATCAACGGCCAGCGATAATTATCGCTGGCCGTGATTAGCGATAGATATCTTATCGCTGGCTATCTCCGGAACTTATCGCCCTGGTAGCGCGTTATTAACAACACGCTTCTCCAGGGCGATAAAAATTCCAGAGATAGCGAGGTTATCGCCGTTTTGCAGGGAACATCGTTGGTTTTCCAGCGATGTTCCCTGCAAAGCGGCGATAACTCTTGCTGATACTGACCCTGTGGTCGTATCAGCACAATCCACCCCCTATGTTAGGGATGGCTAAGTCGGGATAATAGCAGACGTTAGATTTTGGCGAAAACGGCCGTTTTCGCCAAAATCTAACGTCTGCTATCATCCTGTGGGCTGCCTTGTAAATATCGCGATGTGCACATCGGCGATATTTACAACGTAGCCCATCTGGGGTACGCCAGTAACGCCCACCTTGCATCTCATTAGAGATGCAGGATGGGCGTTATGGGAAAGGAGCGATAGGGCAAGGATTCACGCGATAGCGTGACCTTGCTAATACAGCGATAAAATTATCGCTGCTTTTCGTCTGAAAACAGACGCTAAAGCGGCGATAATGTTTTATCGCCCGCTTGTTAATATGCCCCTAAGAGAGGAAGTCTTAACGTGGTGTCATGGAACTCCATTTGCATGTCATCCAGGAATCGAGAAGACCTTACCAAACTGGCAGCGATGGCTTTGGTGGCCCACATTGTCCAAGGATGTGTATGACTATGTTCAGTCCAGCCCAATATGTTTTCAGAACAAGGCATCCCATTCCACCCCATTGGGCTATTTATGAACCTTGCCAGTACCGGCACAGCCTTGGCATACCATAAGCATGAACTTAATCACTGAACTTCCCAATTCCAATGGCTATACAGGGGTGGTAATAGATCTTTTTTCCAAGATGGCAATTTTATTTCCCTTAAAGAAATTCCCACTGCCTAAACCCTTGCAATTCTAGTTATTCAACAATTCATGCAATTTACTCAGACTCCCTTCAGTCATCATTTCCGATAGGGCCCGCAATTCATTTCCTGATTTTGGCGCCGCCTTTGCACAACATTGGACATTGATGCTTGACTCTCATCTGCTTGCCACCCACAAGCTGATGGACAGAGAGAGAGGTTAAATCAGGTTTTGGAACAGACACTGCAATGTTTTTTGGCCTCTACTTCTAAGGGTTGAGAATCCTTGTTACCTTTCGCTGAAGTTGCATACAATAACACACAGCATTCAGCCACTGGGGTTTCCCCCTTCTATTGTTTAACTGGTACGCATCCACGTATTTTACTCAAAAATGTTATAATGCATTCTGAAAATGTACCTGCCATACAAGACTTTGTAAAACATCTGGCAGATTCACAACAGCAGGTGTTATATTGAAGCCCTATTGTGCCCAGACCTGCCCTGCTCCCCCACCCACACCTATTCCTGAAGAGCAGTATGAGAACCAGCCAGCAATTTTAATGCCCCTCGTCTGGTTCGTACCTTCCATGCCCGTCACCCAAACAAACTACACCCTGTAGCTAATTCCTTGCATGGGGACCAGCCACGACCACCTCATGCGTCCTCTGTGTATTGGGATTAGCGTGCAGGGATCATATTATATTACCCCTGTGGCATTTAATGGCATGCTATGATACCATGACTGATGCTTCACCAAAGCACATGATTCCATTGCCTTGTATCCCTGCGAGTGCCCCAGAAACTATCAACCAATACAGTACCTTGCACCTGCTGTTACTAGAGCCTTGGTGTGGTTTTCCATTGAGTCTCTGCAAGCTTCCCCCAGAATCCCGTGAACCAATAGAGTACCATGGGCTCTGTGTTGTCTTCCGTTATGCACGTTTGAACAAAAATTATACATTTGTTTCCTTGTTAAATGGTTCCAACCTTCAAGGGTCGTTGAGAACCTTCCAGACTGCCATGTGCCCCACGTGCCACACATGAACTAGCTACATCCGTTGAGCCTTCAAAAGGGTATATAAGCCATGCCCAAATGTGAGTCGTGGCTTGCCCCGCTCCCTGCAGAGCAAGCTTCACCCTTCCCACTTACCTGAAGAATCCAGCTGGAACCGAGAAACGCTCTAGTCTCCTTTAAGTCCAAGCTGAACCGGTGGTTCCCATGGCCCCAGCTCCCTTTACGCCTTCTTCATTTCTTCCACCTGTACAACTACTCCTGTTCCCCTGTGACTACCTGAGTCAAAGCCTCAAGATCTTCTTCAAACTTCAGACAAGTGGAAGAACAAGGCTAAGTACTTGACATCAGGTTAGTGTGCACTAATCCTCCTATAGTAGTAAGCAGGACTGAGTATCAGTGTCTTCAAAGATTATAGAATTTTCCTCCATGCCATCTCCGTGATTTCCTCCAGTGCATCTTATGTGCTCATGTTCCAGATCCTTCATGCAACCTTGTCGCTTGAACTGTGATTGCGCAAGAGCTAAAGACTTAAGCTTTGTGTTTCTCAGATGAACAGTAGTGCAAAGAGGCAGCACTTCAGACAGAGTGTTTGATATATGTATGAACATTGTACCGAGTTCAGTGCTCCGAGTTTAATCCTTGGAAGTGCCAGTAACTCCAATCTTTTTATTTATTTATTTTATTTATTATTAATCTGTGTTCCAAGTTAATCCTTGGGAGTTCCAGTAACTCCAATCTGTGTTGCGAGTTGATCCTTGGTAGTGCCAGAAACTCCAATCTATGATCTTGGTTATTCTGCTCTCATGCTGTGCTGCTGATAAAACCTGTAAGTGTATGTTACTGATGTGAAAGTATGGTCATGGTATATTGAGGCCTGTTAGTTCACTGATAGTTAACTGCCTCCTCTTGTTATTACCAGTGTATTGTGTCTTCCCTAAACCAGAGGTTGTGGTCCAGTGCACATCTACCTCGCAAACACAGAAGGTCTCAGAAGTGACAACTCCTGTTACGCAGTGTAACACAGCCTCTGAGCAGATCCAGTACAGCGAGTCTCTCTTTTCTTATTTAATCCCAACCCCACTCCCCCAGAGGCCCTGCGGGATCTAAGGAGTTTGGCCCCTTGATATGGTGCAGTCATGAGAGGGATAGGAGGTCCCACATTGGCTCCAGGGACGTCTCAGTTGTTGGGACCAGGTGAGTGCATGACATTTACAATGTACATATATTCATATATATTCATATTTTTATATTAAATACTAGCTTTATAAATTGTAAAAAGGGACCACCCGAATTGTTGATAAATGCTATTTATAAAATACTCAAAGTAGTATTTCTCAAACAGATGCATTAGAAATTGAGAAATGTTTACATTTCAGGTTTTCAGTGTTCAGAACAATACACTGTTGGCAATATAGACTGTATACATAAAACCAAGACTTAAATACAACACAATTATCTTTACAGTTCTACCTTGATGGCCTATAGAAAAAACAAATTGTTAATGAAATTTTCAACGGGAAATTAAACATTAATTTTGACATTGATTTAGTATCTGTAATTTCAAAAACATGCTAATCATTTATATTAAATAAAAAAAATTTGATTCAAGTAATAAACACAATGCTTGTCAGGGTGAGCCACAAAAATCACTAAAGAAACCTGTGCTTAACTTCTGGTAGTTTGGCACAAAAGCAGTCAGGCTTAACTTAGAGGCAATATGTCGCACTGGACCTGGACTACGACAAAGTTCAAGCTGACCACGATGGAGCGCAGGTCAGATACAGAGCCCAGGTTTATCCCGGTGGAGAGTTTACCTTCTAACTCTGTCCAGTTCCACAAGAGGAGCCTCTGTTGAAGCTTCACATCTGTAGTAGTCTCAAGGAGAATGTTGTCGGCACGAACAGCAGGTCGCTGTGGGATTTTCACGTTGGTGGGAGACCCGGCATGGACAGTAGTAAATCTGTTGGCGGAAGACGGGGGCAGTCATTTATGATGTGAGGGAAACAGCATTTACAACGCTGCTGTTACCACGCAGGTAGGTAACAACGCGGTCGTTGAGCGGTCGTTACAACGACCGCGATGTTACCACGCGTGGCTTTACATCGCAAGTCGTTTCTACGACTTGCGCTAGATGGCGTGCAACACCATGGAATGTGTTGGATTTTAAATCCAACACATTCCCTGCTGATGCGCTAACTGGAGTAGGAATAGTAATTTATACTATTCTTAAGTCCAGCGCGCCATCTAGCGCAAGTCGTAGAAACGACTTGTGATGTAAAGCCACGCATGGTAACAACGCCGTCGTTGTAACGACCGCGTTGTAACCTACCGTGTGGTAATAGCACGCGTAGTAACATCCTACATTCATGATGTGAAGAGCATAGAACCTTTGTATTTTCACCTGGAATCTAGTTCTCGCAGTTTACAGGTTGAAGGATTACACTCTAACACCAATGAAGGGTCCAGGACTTGGGAAGGCACCTCTTGGGGGTCAGGACTCACTCTGGCAGTGGTCAGCGACAGGGTCCAGGCAGGTCCAGTTGGTGCTGGTCAGCTGGGCAGTTGCAGGGAAGGAATCTGGACACTTGTTGTATCCCTGTAGCTCAAACAGGAGGCCAGCTAACTGACTCTTGTAGTCACATCTGGGTTCCTGGGTTCAAGGCAAGTAGGCCCAGTCTTCCTTTTTCTGACAGCACGGAAGTCCTTCTTCTGAATCTACTATAGGTCCCTGAGTGTTCTGAGGGTGACACTTTTATACCCAGTGCCAGCCTGTGTGGGGGACAAACCAAGTCTGTCCAGTTCTTCCCTCTTCCCTGGGTTTGGCTCCAGCCTGGCTATGGGAACAAAGGCAAGGGCAGGCCTGATGTCAGGTTTCTTTGTGTGTGTTACAGGCAGGTTCCTTTGAAGTGTAATCAAGGAAGGGCTCAACTCTTCCCCAGCCAACCTGTCATTAAGACCAACACACTCTACACCCAGGCCCCTTTTGCCCGGGAAACGACCTTAACAACGCGGTCAAAACACTGCAGTACATTTAGATCGCTGCTTTTACAACGCAAGTCGTTACCACGACTTGCACTGGAGGGCGCTCTAGACTAAGGAATAGTGTGATTTACTATTCCAACACCTTCCCTACTGTACGTAGGCTGGAGTTGGAATAGTAAATCATACTATTCCTAAGTCCAGTGCCCTACAGCGCAATTCGTGGTAACGACTTGCGTTGTAAAGACAGCGATGTAATGTACCGCGATCTAATTGATCGCGTTGTTACATCATACATCCCTTTTGCCCCCTGTAGGGAAGGAATACAAATCATAACACAGGACAGCCATTATTGGTCATGTGAATGAGTAGAAGACATACTTCTCTATCTGTTCCGAAATTGTAGTTATCACTTATGAAGTGTAATAAGGTAATCCCATGTTAGTCTATGGAAGAGGTAGTGTTGCTACAGGGATACATATTTTTAGGACTTTTTCACTGTCAGGACTTGTAAAACGTAAGAACACATGACCTACTTTTTAAACACCATGCATTCTGCCTTATGAGTCTCTAGGGCCTACCTCATGGGTGACTTGACATAAGTATTAGAAAGGAAGATTTAGGCCTGGCAAAAGATTGATGTTGCCAGGTTGAAATGGCAGTTTACAGGCTGCAAGGGCAGGACAGAAGACATGCTTTACAGGGCTACTTTAGTGGGTGGCACACTCAGTGCTGCAGCCCACTAGTAGCATTTAATTTACAGGCCCTGCGTACATGTAGTGTCATATACTACTGAATTATAAGTACATTAAATGTATCAGGTGTATATCTATTTTTAATGGGAGAGCACAGACACTTTACCACTGGTTATCAGGAGTAAAGTGTGCAGAGTCCTAAAACGTAAAACCCAACAAAAAGGGGTTTAGCAAAGGAAGGCAAAAATCTGGGGAGATGCTGCAGAAAGGACCGGGTTCAACGATAGGGATATGAAAGCCAGTGGAAAAAATGAGGGAAAGGGAATGGGTTGAGATAAAAAAGAGACACATGACTCCACCAATCTGACTCATAAACATCTGTTGGTCTGGGTCATCTGTAGAATGTTTTGGATATCTAAAAGACGAGGTATCTCAAGTAACTTGTCATAAAAGGTTCAATGCTGAACAGTGGCTATATCTTATTCACAATCAACCGTAGGTATATCCTGTGAATAAATATACATTAGCAGTGTCTCTGTGTAACCAACACTCTATACTATGACTTGAATAACTACTTTAAGCTGGTGCTTTCTTGTGAAAGATGAGATATGGTTTATACTTGACTGCTGTCAAACGGCAAGGCAACCAACAATGCTAATATTCTGCTGTTCCCTATTCTTGGTGAATTATATAATCATAAATTTACTCTAACGCCTCATACTGACATTTGTAAATACATGTGCAACATAGCTTCAGAAAATGTTTTGCCTTTCTCTAGCCCAAATTTGTGCTAGCATTAGCACTCTGTGCACTATGACACTGCTGCTCAGTGTCACAGTGTGTGTGCTCTTAGTCTAATATAGCACTGGTAAAATTGGTTTTATCCGATTGGTCTGTTTAACCTTCTTAGTAAATGAGGCAGAAAATGCACCAATAGCATGGGGGCTACATTTCTATTGTGGGTTGCAGTGTGTATTTACACTGCCTATATGTATGACAAAATATATATGGTTGGCTATAGTTTAACGCCTCTGCAGTAATACAATGCAAGAAAAAGTGTAGGAAACCCCATATTTTATATATTACTGTCACCCTTAAAATGCGCCTTGTATTCCTAAAAGGCAGGGTAAAAAAGAGGTACGCTACGTATTTAAAAACCTTATGCTCACAGTGAATGAAGCCTTGAAAGCTAATTCAGTGTGTAGCTTCAGCTACATATTCCATAAGTAAGGCTCCCTGTTTTCCATTTTTACTGATTTTTACAGATAAATACAGACAGAAAACCATTTATTTTCTTGTCTGTATTTATTTTTAAATGTGGATAAAAAAGGAAATTGGGTGCTTTTGAGTGATTCTAAATACACTTTGCCATGACTGCCAGGCCAATAACTGTGTGGATTGATAGGTAAGGGGGTTAAAAAAAAAAAATTAGTAAAGAGGCTTAAACAGCAGTAGATATGCACAAGGCTGATACTGAAATGTGCATATTTTCATATAAGTGCATTGATTTATCTTCTGCTGGTGTTCATATCACTGAAACCTGGTAGGCATTCAAGAGTGACTGCATATTTATTGGTAAAATAAATGTGGAAATATACCAGTTTCAGCTTTATTTTTTTCACAAAACCCATAATAAATATGGATAAGTACAGATAAAGTTGACAAAAAATAAATATGGATAAATACAGATGGAAATGTAAAAAAAAAAATACCATAAAACCGGGAGCCCTATCCATAAGACATGCCCAGATGTGATTAAAACCCGTAATTTTATACCCCAGACTGGGATAATGCTAGAAAGGTTCCAAAATCTGATTTATTGGTGAGATCAGATTTTTGATAACTTGAGTAGCATTAGAAAGATGCACTGTAGGCTGCCTGAGCCACAAGTGGCTTATAACCAATCTGCCACTCATCATACTTCCAGAGCTGGAATACACATCTTTGGCTGGGAGAGTTTACAACTCGGACTCAGAAATCAATTGCCTGTGCCTGAGACCAGGAAAGATGGGGTGCATTAACAGTTGACCACTTAGCAGGGATTAGCTACCTGGGAGTGGACAGGGACAGCTGGAAGAAAGCATGCCTCTTTTGACTTGAAGATGTAAGGGAGGGTCTCTCCTGTTCATTTCCAGAACCCTCCTAGATATCCAGGCTGCAGTCCCAGGGTGAGAGAGAACCAGTGCTGTCCTTCTCAGGAGGAAGGAGAGTTCTTCTAACTAGGGGAATGGCTAAGAAGCAACTGGGCTGCATGCAAAATTTTACAATATAGAGAAGCGGTAACGCTACAAAAGGAGGTGAGAGGTCTACGAAAGAATAGTTAGGATTGGGTGGCAGAATTTCTACAATAACTGAATAAATCTGGCACCTCAACCTTCACCTCCTTGGAACATTCGTGGACCTAGGTAGACTCCACCTGAAGAATCAGACCTTGCTGAAGAAAGAAGATTTCTGACTCATGACTCATGACATAAATCTTGCTGGAAAAATGTGGGCTTACTCAAGGACTCCTGACACCTGCTTGCACCCAAGGAAGGGACCTGCTCTCCAAGAGTCAATGCGCTACTGTGCCCTGCTTCAGGGACACAAAATGCAGAAGGAGTTCTGATTTTAAGATAGTCTAGCTGACCACTGAGGATAGTGCATTGCTCTAAACCTGGAGGCGAAAGACGTGGTACCTAGAAGCCTGCTCTGAGGAGCTGAGGAGAATAGGACTGACCAGGAGGAACATTCCCAGAACTTTAAAAAAGCTGAGAATAAGGGGAGTATTCACAAACTATATTTTGTAGTAAATTTTGTAGTGCTACAAACATACCACAAAATGCTATTTGAAAACACATGCAGAGGTTATGCCTCTGCCTCTCCTATCGTTTTCTGTGTGGAGTTAGCTGCCCTGACTGTGGAGTCTTCCTAAGTACATTTTAGTAGTGAATGTGGAAAGGTAGAGGGGAGTGGGTGGAAAATGTGGAATTCTTAAGACTAAAGGGATGGTGTTTAGGGAGGCGTAAGAAGGGGTTTATAGTAAGCACATTATTACTCACAAACTTCCCTTCTAAAGTGACTACAGCCAAAAAGGAACCCAAAATGTTTGTAAATTACTCTAACTCAAAACTGAAGTATGTCCAGCACCACGCCTGGCAAACCACTGTTAATGCAACACCCTTCCATGGAAATTACTGGAGATAGGGACTTAAAATAAAACTCCATAGGAAATAATGTTAAGTTAAACTAAATAATAACTAATGATATATATAAATATAATATTATGTTGTGAAATGAATAATTTTAGTTAAATGGTCATCACCCAGAAGAATTATTGTGCAACCTTGATTTCTGGACAATTGTATAATAAAATCCTTTGACATTTTATGCGGCGGTCGAGGTGGAACAAGCAGAGGCCTCATTAGACCCATTATTGTGCTATATGAACTCTTATGGGCTCAGATTGAACAGGTTTGTACAGAACCTTTAACATCAACAAATAAACTTGAACACAAAAAATACCTAATTACTTGTGATGGAGCCTTAGAAATCCCAGGATGGCCAGCCACCATTTTTTTCAAATGTATATGTTTATTCATTCTGTAAACATTAACAACATCAAATCAACAGTTACAGTGCCCCACATGAAATCCCCAGCAGAATTCAACAACCAAGCAACATATCTCATGGCTTTCCAATCAGAAGCACCAACTTACATCCTTCTCATAGGCAGCTCAGGCAGTGTGGCCATCTGGATGGACACCACGCCCAGGGACATTGTCAATTGTGGGTCGAGATCTTTCTCCAGTGGAGTGTCCACCATTGTATACCAATGTCCTCAGGGGCCCTATCATCAGTTCGCACCATGGTGAGCTACATCACCTCAAATAACAACCATTCCCAGCATCTCTAAACCACATTTCTACAGAGGGACCACCAGGCTGATTCCAATGAATCATTACCCTGTGTTTTAACAGTAGTAGGTCAAGTGACTTGAACTGGTACCAGACTTTTCCTTTCTTGAAGGTAGGTTGGAGGCTCAGGGTGCTATGTTTTAACGAGCATTCAACACTCATCAAAGGTATTGCTGCTAAGTACTCAGTCACCATGGGCCAAAAGGCCACCACCGCTAGACATGTCCATCACACATGAAGTTGGTTGGCTGCATGCTGTCTGCATTTGGGGCATTCTATTGTCTGCATTGGGTAGAGTTTCCTGAGGGTGTATGGGGTTAGGTAGACTTGATGAGGGATCTTATATTGTTCCAGGTTAAACCTAGTGTTACTAGATATTTTTCTGATATCTCAGTGCCTTGTCCCATTAAGAGTCAGTAAGGGACATATATCTACACCCTCTCATCAGTCCAACATGGCATTAAGCATGTACAATTCCAGGGGTCGCCCTCGTTAACCGGTCCAGCACTGGCAGACTACCGTGGCCAGCTTCACAAATGTCATAAATTGGCCCTGCCCAATGTCAAATAATTGTCTAGCTTCCACAAACGTCAGGAAGGTTTCCCCCTCGTACAGATCCCCCAACTCCTGGCAGCCGCCATCCATCCAGCCTGCCCTCCAGGCAATCATCTAAGATCCCAAAATTCTGGGTGATTCCATACCTTCGTATCCGACTGAAAAGGGGTATCTCTCACCACGTGCCTACAAAAGTGATACCAAACCTGATACATCAAGGCCACCAAGTATGGCACTGTCTGTGACTCTTGTCTGCCTATCAGATGTGCCACACTCAGGTCCC
This sequence comes from Calotriton arnoldi, assembly GCA_963921515.1. Taxonomy (NCBI): domain Eukaryota; kingdom Metazoa; phylum Chordata; class Amphibia; order Caudata; family Salamandridae; genus Calotriton; species Calotriton arnoldi. Next base: position 42,491 of record CAWUFW010018780.1, on the reverse strand, counting down.
CAGAGGGGTATCAGCCCTCAAAGAGCATCTGTCCCTGTTAGGAGTATCAGTTTTCCACAGCTGGAGATGTTGTAACTGCGGCACCATATTGTAATATGCAAAGTCAGGAAGTGACACCCACGCCCTCATCAAAGGGGAACTTAAGCACAGCCAATATAAACCTAGGGTGCACCATCCCAGAGCAACACAGTGAGCATCGTATCAATCAGCCAAAACAGCTTGAGACAACAAGCACATCGCACAAGAACATTGTTCCTTTGAACCCATAAAGACATCTAGGAAGTATGACCATTTTACCGACAGCCACCATGTCCGCGAGGGACAAGGGAATCTTAGTCCAAAAGGGGATAGAATGCTCAAGGCCAGCCAAGAGGCACTTGATATTCAACGTAAGATCTTTTGCTAGGGTGTGAGACACATATATCCCCAGGTACTTCAAGGACCGCGACTTCGACATACCATCCCTAGGTATGTAAGGTTCTCCAATGGAACTTTTATGAAAGCAGCCATAGGGAATAGTCTGGATTTAGTTAGTGGTCAGTCCCGACACCTGTCGGAATTCTTCCAGCAGGCATAGCAAGGGAGGCACTGAGTCAACTGGGTCTCTCGTTTAGACCAGGGTGTCATAAGCCTACATGGACACCACATGTATCACAAGCCCCTCTGAAACACCTCCCTCAGCAATGTCCGCAACTTATTTGATAGTGGTTTGATGACCAAAGCAAACTCTCACTTAAGGGACACCAACTCTCCCATTTCAACCCTGGCCTCAGGACTGGTATGCAGCAATTTGATCCATCAAATCACTTCAGGTCCAAAATTCATCTTCCTCAGTATCCCAAACATATAATCCTACCTAACCATATCAAAGGCCTTCTCAATGTCGAGTGAGGCCACAGCATAGCACCCCCTGTCGGAGCATAAGGAGTGTTCCACATGTGCTAAGCGACGGCACTCAGTATGACTGGTTTCATAGTGCGAGGAGGTTACCATATAATGAAGCATGCCACCTTCGGGTGGGTAAGGGAAACCGTCCTATAAAAGGGACATCCCATTAACATTAGAATTTTCCTTTTGTTCTAGACCCAGGATTCCTTTGTGTGTTTGATTCTGATTTGGGGATACAACCTGTGCTGGTCTCTAAACCCCCTCTGGCCCCTTTTGTGCTTTGCTGCTTCATTTGCTCACACAAGAAATATTCCCTTCTGTAATAACTTGGTAATTGGTTTTATAATTTGAGATTATTGATGAATTTACCTGCTATAAAATAAATCAAAACCCATAAACTCTAAACTACCTTAACTGAAGTTGATGTACATTGAGCTGTTATTCGCACATTCTTTTCATCCATTTAATGCCCCCAGGAGTAATAAACGACCACAAAAACTACACAGTACTATCATGAAAGAAAAAATAGCCATATTAGTAAAAGATGGTGCTCGCTTAACCCTTTCAGTACTGTCATAACGTGACATGACAGTTTCAAAGGTGTCAAGGTAGATCAAAATAATATAATCTAAATAGACAATACAGAAAACATCCAAGTATCCGCTAAATAACATCAGTAAATTACTGAACTGCGGAAGGGGCATTGCTGAGTACAAAAGGCATGACCTGCTATTTGAACAATCCAAATGTAGGGGCACATTATATATTATTTCATGCTATGAGGCGCTGCAAGTGAACTTGCTGCCCTGCGTTGTGTGAAAGGGAGAGAGAAAGGTGCTTCATACCGTATTCCAAAGGTGTCTGGGTCACAGACAGAATTGTTTTTGTGCAGGAAGTGACACCTTTCCACACAAAACTATCTTTAGAGGCATATTTATTTTTCTATTTGTGCTGCAGAATGGAGCACACATTGAAAGGCGATGTAGCAAGGCCAAATAAAGATATTTCTCCTTGTTACGCCTCTGTCAGGTAGGTGCACCATTTTGTCCAAAGCCAGGTTTACAAGTCTTTGTAAATCTGAGTTTGTGTCAGAACACATGAGTTGATGCAAGGGAACCCCCATGCTTTACCCATGTAAAGACTACCTGACTCAAAGTAACGCAGGGCAGTGCTACGTGCTGGGTTATTTTGCATTTACTAAACCATGCAAAATATACAAAATGGCTTTGCATATCTTAGTAAATGGCATAAAATGATTTTTCGTAGAGGCTGCTCCATAAAAGTGATGCAACCTTTATGCAAACTCATAATAAAACTGGGTCTTAGTATGGATTACCCTTTTATACTCATCACTCTCTCAGAAACTGATTATTGGTAAGCTCCTGTATAATCTTACTTAGTGAAGATCTTAGCATTTCTTTTTTTTTTTTAATTTAAAACACTTTTAGTTCAACAACATACAGCAGCAGCAAATTACATCATGCTGTGGGTCCCCAAATAATAATGCAATACAAGAAATTACTACCCCACATCGGTATCATGTTCACATTGGATATAAACCCTGATAAAAAGTCCACCTCTGTACCAGACTTGTGGTAATTTTGAGGGCAGCATCTGGAGGCATACACATTTACCTCGGTTGTAGCAAAATAGTCCATGGCTAATGTCCATTCCTCCTTAGAGAGGGTGGCCTCTGATCTCCAACTGCGAGCAATGTCTAATTTGCCCACCACAAGGCCAGTTGCCAAAAAGAGTCTTCTACACCGTGACCCATTCGTCCATCATCCTAGTATAGCCATTATGGGATTCAGTGCTATATTACTAACAATGACCTCTGATAGTGTGTTATTTACTTGTGACCAGTAGGTTTGAGTCACTGGGCAAGACCAAATTGTGTGACAGAAGATCCCCGGGTATCCCTGCATCTTATGTAATAAGGGTTCACCCCCTTTCTTATCTTATGTATTCTAGTGGGATGATACTAAACTCGGTGGAAGTACTGAAGCTGACTCAGTCTAAGGCGCATTGATTCAGTAGGACTCAGGGGGGATCTTTGCCTCAGAGCAGCCGTTGTCTAAGGGCCCACTTCACACCTCCCTATCTATCACATAGACCCTGAAGTGTACCTGGAGTGTTAATCATAATTGAAAGATGGAGATATTTCTTTTTTCTCTACTACGTGGGAAGGTTCACATCCGCGTAGTTGGCAGGAGTTGGGCCGACAGGCAAATTATCAAAAAATTGGGCCGTAACCTCCAGAGGATTCTGTTCATGTCAGGATGCAGCTCCCGGTGGTGAGTCCAGGACTGACAGCCAAGGGAAAATGCCCAGCAGGTTCCAAACCATTCTGGACCCCCCCCTCCCACGCCGGCTGGCCCGCACTGCCCTTCCATGCTCTGCACGTCTGGAGTTCCATAGACAGCCTCCTGCCCCACCGCTCACCAGGTCAGTGCTTCCAGGCCAGGTGGAGGCATCCCAATCCTGGTCCCGGCTAACCCCACCACTAGGCCCAGGGGAGGATCCACACAGACCCACTCACTCCGCTCAGGGCCTGCCCGTGAGTCAGGGATACCTCTAGCAGCCCAGGGAGTTCTATGGCCGGGTGAACTGTGCTGGGTCAGCCAGGATTCAGGGGTATGACAGTGTGCTCAGCGGGGCTCCCTCACTACACTTCAGCTATCTTGCACGTTCGGCTCCGCCCCTCCAGAATTTCTGATCTGATCTAATAGAACAGATATTAAAGTCAAGGATAACAATTCTTCAGTGTATTTTGAGTCTGTACATGTTCTAAGCATTCCCCATTTTAGTAGTGGCACAGTACTGGGAGGGACTAATATACCCATTAGCCAAATTCTCATCTATTTACTGCCTAAAATACTCTGTCTCTGAGTCAGTAAGTGCATATACTCCGCCACAAGGAATTTGTGTGCCCAGTTCTATATCAGTAATGCAATCATACCTTCTGTGTGCATGTAATGCATTTGCCTTCTTCTAATCAAAAAATCACTAAATATCTTATAACAAGAGGATAAAGCAATAGAACATTCTATAGCTTGCAAAATACCCACTACTGCAAGGATATTAAAAGGATGGCTTTCCTGGATTAACATTAAATCATGAAAATGGCCTCACAATAGTATGAATTCAATTCAACTGCCCTTGCTGCCCAACCAATACAACGATTAAATAAGGTCAACCGTGGAATTCCCCAAATCACCTTAAAATGAGGAGCAACTACCAATGAAAACAAAATGTTCTCATGATAACCTCACAAACAAACCAAAGCAGCCTAACTAGACCTCAGGATAGATTTAAACCCTTCACTGCCTTAACATCATCAGGAATCGTATTCTTGATTACTGGAATCTGCAATGAGAGCGCATTTTATATCCATATTATTTCCTGAAGGTCCAGATTCTATAAACCAGGAAATCACTTTCTCCTGACCCTCTGACAAAATTATTTTCATGGGAATTATCATAATGGCCACAGCTGACTGCATTGTATTCACGACCCATCTGAGAACTAACATAAATTCTTCACTCAAAAAGGCACCTCCTTTCATTGTCATGGAATCGAGGGTCAGATTTAAAAAGAGTTCATGCGCTGTGTTGTGTGAACAGGAGAGAGCAGAACTGTACCACATCTACTAAGAAGTGGCACAGTTCTGCTCTCTCACTGCGCTGGCGCACTTTTGGCAGACATGCGTCAACACTGACACCCTTGGCCACAGTGCGAGGGTCCGCATTGTGTTCAGCATGGTTTTTGTGCAGTAAAGCGGTCTCTTTCTGCAAAAAGCTATGCCTTAAGGCATTTTCCTCTTTATATGTGTGCTCTAGAAAGCAGTTAACATCCAAAGAGGAAAAAACAAGTTGAAAGGAAAACCTTTCTGCTCATTACTCCTGCCTCAGGGAGGTGCAGAACGTTTGAGCAAATCCCTGTCTGCAATTCTTTGTAGATAGAGATTGGCATCAAAACCCATGGCTGGTTGTATGGGAACAACCATTTACCACCCATAGAATGGCCCTTGACGCAAAGTAACACAAGGCAGCGCGTTGCGCTGCGTTGCGTTACTTTGGGCCACAACCTAAATCACGATTTATGTTGAATTGTGAATCTCAATGTTAGATTTTGCTTTAAAAAAGTAATGGAAACCTTTTGCAAAGTCTTTGTAAATCTGGACCCTAGTTTTCTGCTGGATCTGCCCTTTGAATAGGCAATGTCACTGATCTCCGACTATTAAAAATCCTTGATTTATTATCTTTTGAAAAATGACTTGGCCTTCCACAATACAAGCACAAACCATTGACGTTCTCTCTCTCTTCTTTAGAGATAGTCCATCTTATATTGCCTAACTGAATTGACTTAAAAGTATCAACAATGCTGTTTTCTTCTATCTTGGGCCGAACTACTAAGACTTTTCTGAATGACATTCAGATAAAGGATGATCCCACTTTAACACTATCTCTATAAGCTAATAACACTTTGTAGGTGGATTAACCTCTTGCCTTAAGACATCCTTCAATTCAATATGCACTACTTCATAGAAGGATATAATATTTGCTTTTGGCCAACCAATGTCAACTATCAAGCGATTAACTATGGCAAAATAACTTAATACATCTTGAAGGCCTTGCTTTCGGTTTAACCACTCACGGTGCTTTTCACAAAGGCAACTTACACTGGTCAGTAAAATAGACATGTAATTTACTCTTGCAATTATGAGTAACTTTACTCCTTTCGGTTATTCACAAAAATGGGTGTAAAGCGTTACTCAAAAGTGTAGACATACACGTCTTCACCCCATGAAAAAGGGGATGGAGCCAAGTTTACAAGTGTAAGTTAATACTGCTAAAAAAGAAACCGTAGTAAACCAAGAATGACATATGGCTAACCACTTTTACTGTAACACCATCCCATTGAAAATAAAGGAGGCAGGAGCGGGTTAGAACTAACTCTCCCCAGTGATCAAATTATACTAAGTGGTAAGCACTGTCTCCAACCCTGCTTCCTGATATATTCATTACCAAAAACCTCAGAAAATTGCTACAGTTAAAATCACAATTGCACAGCAGTGCAAAACCTTAAAATGACTGAAATCCCCTAGTTAACTGTATGCTGTATGAACCATAAGTCACACCCTCACCATTCACTGCACATTACATCACTGGTGGCATCTAAAACAATATCACTGGGTGTAGAATGTGGTGAAATGTCACAGCCTGCTACCAGTGCACACAATAAATTGCAGAATGAAGGGCTTATTTGGTTCTGAGTAGCTGCGGTGTTGAGTGTTAATGAAAACTCCATTTGTATCAGCAACATTCATTTTTGTCAACAGAATCAAACCCTCATTTTGGGAATTGGATTTGTCGGCGCTCATGAGGCGTGCCGACTGCTAGGATCGGGATTGATATAGTCTCAATATGGACTTTGGTGCTCCCCGATTTGGACCTGTCGCTACTATAATTATGGTCATATTCAATAATCAACGTTTGAACATTTTCCTAAGAATGACAGACAAAAGTTTTTGCATTAAATTTTATGTAGAGAAATTAATATGCAATATACATGAAATGTGCCATCAATATGTTAAGGAGCAAAGCGTACAGATTATAAGTACAAAGAACTCAGTACAGTTCTATATGAAATCCAGCATTGATTCGCCTTCTAATGGAATTTGGGGCTATGGGGTACAAAAAAACTACATGTCTTTTATAGGACTTTAGACAAAGTCTTTTATACATTCTACACAAGTACATGGTTCTCAGGATATGCACCAATGGGGAACAAGCAAAAGAAACATTTTAATGCAGAATACATTTGAAGATTCTCTCATGGTAGTATTACATTGGATTTTGGTCATTCTTCAGCTTTTTTGAGCATGTTAACTGATAAATTGTACGCATATAGCCTGGGACGCTTGGAATGCCCTTGGTTAGGTACAGTGTAGGAAAGTCTCTGGGAACACACTCTGTGTATTAATGTGAATCTTGCACTTCTGTATTTAGAACAGGAAACATCAACAGCAATTGTCACGTGATGTATTGTGACATTGATGGAAGATGGAGAACAGTATAAACACAGTTTAGGTTAGCATGAGCTTAGTTCAAAATTCATTTAAAATGAGAAAAGAAAAGCAACTCCCACAACCCCCTCTGATGATTTCTAAATCATCACCTAATTTCTTTATTACAAAACATTAAGACATTGACTTCAGGTTCTCCTTCTTTGATTCTCCCAATGTCAAAGGGAAGGATACTCAAGAACAGTAGCCCCCTACCTCCCCCCAGAAGCCCACCTTCAGGCAGTTCTGTCACTGAAAATATTATGAACAGAGAAACAGTGTGGCATGACAGGGGAAGGGAATTATGGTGGGTACACCAGGGAAGGATACCTGAAAAAAGAAAAAACAACCAACCACAACACTATGTGCCAATGTGCAATTTGCAAGGCATCATTCAAGTAATATCAGCAGTAAACATTTGTAAGGAAATTATATTATCGCACAGCTGGGCATGGAGAAATTATGTCAAATCGTATATATCAGAATTGCTATGTGCACATAAAGGTTGGTTGATAATAAATCTGCTCCCTGCAAATCAATAAACACTTGAGGGTGTTTGAGAACTAATAATGAGGAGCGTATGACCAGAACATGCCCCTAACGGAATCAGACTGTTGACCAAACATAATAATATTCACAATAATCAATGTGTATACATGATTTAACAATTCATGTGGATGCTCCCATTGAACCATATGGCATCTCAAAAGTACATAAGAATAATGCTGCAACGTGAGAAATATCACTCCCTATAAGTAACCAGGCTTCAACCCATGCGTGTGACCTGAGAGCAGAGTGCAATGAAGAGACGCCACAATACTTGGTGCCAGTACTTTATGTGCAATACTCGGGAGCCACAAATTCTGAACAGCCCTTATGAGTAACACAGCAGGACAGCGGAGCCCACGAAATGGGCTCCCGGAATACACAAAGTTGAGCCAAAACAGGAGCAGCAAACACGATACCAATGGGCCGGCAACTGCGGGGCGGAAAGGTTCAAATAACCTCCTTTGGCAGTGCGGCATGAAAGACAGAACACTCCTTCACTACCGTGAACCCTGCTAAAGAGATGATCTAACTGCCAATCAGGAAATCAGAGAACAGGAACTAACGGCAAATAGCCAGCCAGAACCAGGAACCGAATAGAAGGTGCCGGCCCCGGGTTAAATACCGGTTCGTATACAGTTCGTATATGGCTGAACAACCGCGGTCTCACCAGATCTCACCACTCTGGATTTTCTATCGCGACCATGGCGGTCATATTGTAGTGTAGAAGAACATACATAATCTGGTACCGTTCAGCATTTCCACCAATGGTGAGTCCCATGTACATGGCGATTTTGACATATTTCATGCCTTTATTTTTCAGAGCACAATGAGGGATGGGCTACAGTGCCACAAACCCTGACACCCTAATCTTTCAAGATGTCATAAAGTTAATTTTGCATTTCTTCAACCTTCACCAAGTCTTTTTCTTTTTCTTCCTTTTGTTGCTGACAGCTTCTTATACCCACAATCCATCCCATTCTGTGATGAAATTCTCTTGCAAAATTTTAGGAAAATAATCACACATGCAATGCCAATTAGTATAACCAAAAGAGGGATTAAAACAGTTTTAGAATTCCTCCACCTACACTAGCAATCCACTCTCCTATCTTAGCAAAGCCTCTTCCAGTATCAGGATGTAAGTGCAGCATTCCTGAGTGTGAATAGCTTTGCAAACTCTGCCTTCCTTTGTGAGGAGTAAATCCAGCTGAAGGCGATTTTGCATAATCATAGCTCCCATTGTAAGCAATTCCTCATTAATTACTATCAGGGTTCCTGAGGTGTTAGTAGCAAGCCGATCTACCAAGGTGGATGGTTTTATAATCTTCACATCATTTAGTGGCCTTCCTACAGAGGGTATGAGTGCTCCAAAATGTTGCTATGAATCTGTTTAAAACTACGCTTACTTCACCTTATATATTGCTCTAGGGGAAAGTATAACTCATTAGTGTGATAAATCCTAGAAAAAATTAGGGCTGTGAAGCAACCACCTGCCCAATTGTCTGGTAATTGAAAATAAGCTGACTTACCACATACTCAATGGTTTTTATTAACTAAGCAATAAAGATTATTATTATTATTATCACATACTTAATAGATGCCTTTTATGCTTACATATAATCTCAAGAAAGATTCTCCTTTAACTAAATAATTATGCTCTTATTCACTCCATTCCAATTTCTCAACAGTCTCATTTCCCTCTGTGTTCTGTACTTGTCTTCCGTTCTCCCATTTCTCCATCTGTTCTTATCCTCTCAATCAATTCATTTACAAATACCCTCTCATCTTGGTGAATTTTACCAGTTACTTCATGCATGCTCTGATTAGTAATGCTCATGTTAGTTATGGGGTAAAGAATTTCTCCGGGCACCCCGGGACATTGCAGGAGCCGGCCCTGGGGGGTGGCGGTCCCCAGGGCCATCAAGGGCTCATGGAGGGGGGCTGTGCGGCTCCCCTCCCATCAAATGCACAGCCCCGGGGAGGTGGTGGTACCCGGGGCTTGGGGGGCCCACAGGGCCCCCCACAAATAATTCAAGAAAGCCCTGGGGAGGTGGCGGTCCCCAGGGCTTGGGGGGTCCATGAGGCCTCCTCACACTATTTGTTTTTTTTTAGGTACAAGCCCCGGGGAGGTGGCAGTCCCCGGGGCAGCGGGGGGGCCGGGTACCCCCGTGCATATTTAAGAAAAGCCCCGGGGTGGCGGTCCCCGGGGCTTGGGGTTGCCTGGGAGGCCCCCCACAGATTAAATAACAAGACCCGGGGAGGTGGCGGTCCCCGGGGCTGCGGGAGGGCCGCATGCCCTCCCGCATATAATTTACATAGCCCCGGGGAGGTGGCAGTCCCCAGGGCTGCAGGGGCCCCCGCAGACACCTGCTAATTTTTTGTGGCATTGCCCCCGGGACCTGGCCCACCCGGGGGCCTCATTAAAATGAAGCGCGGGAGCTCCATTTTTTAAACATTTTTGGCGGGATTCGCGACCCCAACGCGAATTCTGACGCTTTAAAAAAAACAAATGCTTTTTTGGGCCCTGGGGGTCCTTGTGGGACCCCCTGAACAGGTCTAGGAGGTCAGGGTGTTTCTACCCTGCCCCCTTTTCTTGTTTTTCAACCTTTTTTCCCCTTTTTCTTGTGACTCGGTTCTACCGAGTCACAAGATGGCTGCCAACACTTCCTGGTTTGGAGTGTTGGCAGCCAATCAGAATTGAGCTCGTGCTCGGGAGGGTTCGCGAACCCTCCTCGGTGCTCAGATATCGAAACTTTTTCTTTTTTAAATTTCTCAGGAACTGCTGAATGGATTTACACCATTTAACAAAAAGGGCGCTTTCTGAACCAAGACCTACCTTTTTGCCAAATTTGGTGTAATTCCGTTCGGCAGTTAGGGCTGTAGCTTTGTCTAAAGTTTCCTATGGAAAATTACATGGGGAAAACGTGTTTTCGGACCCCCCTTTTTTCTCGGCCCCCGCTTGATGAATCACCCCGAAACTTTCAAGACAGGAGCTGACCGGAGCGCCCCACTAGTTTTGAAGATTTCGCGAAGATTCATCAAACAACGCCAAAGTTATTGGGAAAACAAAAAACGCTTTTTGAATAGAAACGAGGTCCTAACTATAACTACCTACTGGCGACCGCCAGTAGGTACTATATATATATATATATATATATATATATATATATATATATATATATATATATATATATACCAAACAAAGACTCTCCTTCCAGAGGTCACAGGCCCGTAGAGGGGTGGCGCGATGCCGGCGGAGAAAACCGGTAACTCAATATTCATCAACAGCGGGGTTGCCAATCGCGCTCTCGGGTTAACGCACACAAACCAAGCAGAACTCCAGAGTTAGAAATGGGGGTTTATTTTTGTCATAAACCCTCCGTGACGCGTTTCGACTCCGTAGAGTCTTGATCACACAGTGGGGCAACCAAAAGGCAGTTGTTTACATACACTTCCTGTAGCTACTAGACACAGAAAACGGACATTTTTGCACACGTGATATTGTGCATCAAATTACATGGTCGCCATTTGTAAATGGTAAAACAAATTACGGTTTGTTACAAAATTTCTTGAACAGAACACAAAGTGTGTAAGACCATGTTTCACCCCAAGCACACTGGCTTATATATGTGTGTATACTGTGTGTGCTGTCAGTCCCATTGGTTTATACTGAGGCATGCTGGTCTGTGTAGTTCAGTCGGTAATACAGGTTATCTAGTGGCTTGTGCAGTCCTGACTGTGTTTAAATCTAAGTTAAATTAACGTGCGCATATTGTGCTTTAATACCGCTCGTAATAGTCATCCCAAATATAATGGAAAGTGTACGAACAAAACTGAGTAGTTTTGGTACTGCTTTTAGTAATCCCCTGATTAGTGGGGTTTTACTACGTTGTTACTAGGCTCTAAAAGTGCGGTTCGACTAAACTGTACAGCCCGTGCGATATAAACGTCTCTGTGTTATGCTGTTTGTAACTTAATCAGAAGACACTTTCACACCTGTGTATCTAGAATAACTGAATGTGGAAAAAGAGCAAACGAGAAGTGTGATCTAGCAACTGCGGCTGCTTGCCTGTGGTGTTATATTATTGTGCCCCTCTACCATCGCTATGTATCTATAACCTAAACTGTGGTGATATACCATGTACAGTGAAATACAATTGAATAATAATAACAAAGCACAAATTTAACAATACAAAGAAAATTCTTATCTGTGGACATGGTTGCTGCAGAATGATGTCTCGAAGAAAAGGTTAGGGATCCCTCTGTCACAGGCACGAGACATGGTCCCTTCCTTTCCTCCTGTAAAAGATTAAAAGCGAAAGAAAAGAGTCATGCACAGTCATATTAATCCTGAAAATCACAATTCACTATAGGGCATTTTAAGAATAATCAATTCCTAACTTTTCTCTGTCATTACTTGGCCTGGGCACTATTGCTATCTAGTTCTCTTGTAAGTGTATAGCCAATTCTTCGTCCAGGTTATGTCCCTTAGGGTAACGTGTGGCCATCCCTATGATGTGCCTAGATTCTCGTTGTCTGAGCTTGAGAGTGCGATTGCCCCCTCTCTTGTTACCTAGTACCTGTTCTATTGCATAGTACGATAATTTGGCACTGTCTGAAAAGTGATGTGACTCAAAATGTCGAGCAATTGGGTACTGCTTATCTCTGTTGGTGATAGCCCTCATATGCTCTAGAATCCTTTTTTTTTGCCATATGTGTGGTGCTGCCTACATACCTCAACCCACAGGGACATTCCAGTACATAGACCACAAAAGTGGTACTGCATGTCAAGAATTGCTTTATACTCCTCATGCTATTAGTACTTGTGTTCCAGAACTCCTTTTTGAAACGACTATTACTGCACGCTTTACAATGACCGCATGGAAAAAAGCCCTGTAGATTAATGCCCCTTGTCGTTATAGTATCTTCGAGATCACTGTGTACTAGGAGATCCCTGAAATTACGGTTTCTCCTGTACGTAATCATAGGTCTAGTAGGTAAAGTACTGCCTATCACCGGGTCACCTTTAAGGATATCCCATTTCTGTACGATGGTTTTGCGTATGTGATTGGCATCCCCATTGAATGTGAGGATAATACGTGTATCTATATTCTCAGTGTTATCTTCAGTAGTCTTGGAGGTGTCTCCGAGTATAGTATCCCTATCTACACTCTCCATTCTTGCTGTTGCCCTCTTGATGACCCAGGATGGGTAGCCCCTTTCTTGAAATCTTTTCAACATTATGGTTTGTTCTTTCTGATAGCTTGCTTCAGAGCTACAGTTCCTTTTGGCTCTGAGCAATTCCCCATAGGGGATGCTCCATTTGAGGGGATCTGGATGGCTGCTCATGGCATGTAATAAGGTATTCCCTGCCGTGCACTTCCTAAAAAGACTGGTTTGTATCTCGTTAGATTTCACCTGCACTTTGATGTCTAGGTACTCTACCTCTTTCCTACTGATGGTGCTAGTGAGCTTGAGGTTCCTGTTGTTGTAATTCAGTTTGTCAACAAACCTCCTCGCTTCCTGTTCATTGCCCTGCCAGATTACGAACAGGTCGTCTATGTATCTAAGCCAAATGACGACTTTATTGAACTCGACATCAAGATTACTGTCTAGTCTGATGTCCTCCTCCCATGCTCCCATAAACAGATTCGCAAAACTGGGCGCGAAACAAGTCCCCATCGCGGTTCCGTGGATCTGTTTATAGATCTTCTCATTAAACAAGAAAAAGTTATTGGTTAAACAAAATCTCATCATATCCACTAACATTTGAGTATGTCCCCAATATCTGATATGTCTGCGTTTGAGGAATCTGGTGCAGGCTTCAATACCCTGCTCATGGTCAATCACCATGTACAAAGAATTAACATCCATGGTCATCAATAGGTAATCAGCCTGCCATGTGAGATTTTTGATTTTGCTAAGGAAATCTTTAGTGTCCCTTAGGTATGAGGGCAGTGTGCTAACAAATTCCCTTAAAAAATAATCAACATAACGTGATATGTTTTCAGTAACACTGCCTCTTGACGACACAATGGGTCTACCCGGTGGGTTCTCTCTATTTTTATGAATTTTAGGCAGAAGATACAACACCGGAAGTACAGGGTACTCCCTTTTGAGAAAACAGAATTCTTCCCACTCGAGGAGTCCCCTGTCCTTCCAGTTTCCCAGATTCTCCCAGATACAGGTAATGCTGTTGTTATACTCTGTCCTGGTAGTATATGTACTGGTGTCATTTAATTGCCGCAAGGCTTCCTTTATGTACATATCTTGGGTGAGAATCACTATGTTCCCCCTTTGTCTGCAGGCCTGATGACAATACTATTGTCCACTGCCAGTTCTTGCATGGCCTTCTTCTGTTCAAATGTGAGGTTATGCTTGAATTTCTTCATTTTCTTGGGCCAATTCTTTTGTCTATAGCTGAGTAGATCTCTACCAACTAGGTCTTGAAAGGTATCTATGTTGTCGTGATTCATGGTCGGTAGAAATGTAGATTTAGGTTTAAAATTGGTACACGCTGCTTTATCATGACCAATTTCTAATTCATCTAGGATATTGTGGATCTCTACATTCGTGCGTGTCCCTTCTGGATCTTCTTGTAGTTCGTGTAGTGCCACCAAGGTATCAATGTCTCCTATCGTTAATGCCTCCTCCTGTGTAGTGTGATCTGTGGAATAGTATTCTTTACATTTGGTAGGTTTCAATTTGTGCCACTTCTTCAATTTTAATTTTCTGCAAAATTTGAAGATGTCTATTCTGGTGTCAACATAGTTCATAGGTGCGGCAGGACAGAACGACAGGCCTAAGCATAAGGTTCTTTTGTCTTTAATGCTTATTTGTCTATGAGAGAGATTGATGATGGTTTGCATTACCGTGGCATCATCCATCATTGTTGTTTCCTGGAGCGTGTCTGCTTGTATCCCACTTGCTCCATTTCGCTTCCTCTCCTCTGCCGACACCTCTTGCGCCTCTTGCTCTTGTACCCCTTGTTTCTCCTCTTCCTCTTCCTCTTGCCCCTCCTGCTGTTGAAGGATTCTCGTTGTAATTCCCCTTGGTCATCGATCTGGTCATCTGCCGGCTCCGTTTCATGAGCCGGTATTCGTCTAAAAAAGTTTTGGGGCGTATTGTGCCATCTCCATCAGATATAGAGCTTTCCGATGTAACAGAAACTTCAGAGGCCTCGGTATTAGTATCACTTGCAGTTGCGGCCTCTTCATCTTCATTTACTCTACGTCTTGCTGTTGTTTCCATAGTTCCATTTACGGTTTCGTACAGGTGATCATATTTGCGACCAAAGGTGAGAATCCTCCCTGATTCATAGTCTCTACAATCTCTGTGGAGTTTACGCTGTTTTCTCACCTTGATGTCATTTTCGACGAGTTTCAACCTTTTCTTCATTTCCTCAAGAAATTTGGAAACCAGATCTCGTTCCGTATTTTTGGCCAGGTCATTCTTAATACATAGGATCTCCCTCTTGATCTGTTCTCTGTCTGACCAAGCGTATTTCACAAGGATCTCCAGCATGTTCCTCGAACTGTTGGCTGAATTGGTCGACCATTCTTCTAACATTGCTGGATCTGGTGAATCATAGGAAGGGGTGATGAAGATTCTAAGGCCCCGGGGCACCATCTTTTTATCGATATAGTCCTGCAAGGACGTCGCTTCCCACCATTTGGACAGTTCTTGCTTGTGTAATTTTTCATACTTCTTAAGTAAATCTGTTGTTGTTGAGTCTGTGCGAGTGGCTACCGGCTGGCGGTTACCTGCTCCCGGTGCCCTTGCAAAAAGTGACTGTGCCGCCTCCCTTCGTTCACTTTCATCCTCCATGGTGTCACGTTAATCTGTTAGTACCTGTCCACAGAACAGTGGAGTCTGCTGGATGCGTAACCCCTCCGTCGTGATTACAGAGTTCCCCTTGCCGTAAAGATAGTTTTCCTTGTATTGCCGAAGAAGGGGAGTAGGAAACCTGAGTGATCTGATGCTGATCTCACTGTCCGCGTGTTCTCGTGCAACACTGCACCGTCAGTCTAGATGGACAGTAAATCGGTATGATCTAACTAGTCACCCCAGTTACTCAATATACGTATGCGTGTACTTGTCCCTCCCACGTCCTCGCTGCCACAATCCTTACCTCTACGGTGTATCCCGAGCCCGGGATAGCGTGAGGATCGATACTCGGTGCTGCAGGGGGATCCGGGACGTACACGCCGCTCTCTTCAGGCTTCTACATTACGGCCGGCCCTCGACCTCTTCCGCATATATACCAAACAAAGACTCTCCTTCCAGAGGTCACAGGCCCGTAGAGGGGTGGCGCGATGCCGGCGGAGAAAACCGGTAACTCAATATTCATCAACAGCGGGGTTGCCAATCGCGCTCTCGGGTTAACGCACACAAACCAAGCAGAACTCCAGAGTTAGAAATGGGGGTTTATTTTTGTCATAAACCCTCCGTGACGCGTTTCGACTCCGTAGAGTCTTGATCACACAGTGGGGCAACCAAAAGGCAGTTGTTTACATACACTTCCTGTAGCTACTAGACACAGAAAACAGACATTTTTGCACACGTGATATTGTGCATCAAATTACATGGTCGCCATTTGTAAATGGTAAAACAAATTACGGTTTGTTACAAAATTTCTTGAACAGAACACAAAGTGTGTAAGACCATGTTTCACCCCAAGCACACTGGCTTATATATGTGTGTATACTGTGTGTGCTGTCAGTCCCATTGGTTTATACTGAGGCATGCTGGTCTGTGTAGTTCAGTCGGTAATACAGGTTATCTAGTGGCTTGTGCAGTCCTGACTGTGTTTAAATCTAAGTTAAATTAACGTGCGCATATTGTGCTTTAATACCGCTCGTAATAGTCATCCCAAAAATAATGGAAAGTGTACGAACAAAACTGAGTAGTTTTGGTACTGCTTTTAGTAATCCCCTGATTAGTGGGGTTTTACTACGTTGTTACTAGGCTCTAAAAGTGCGGTTCGACTAAACTGTACAGCCCGTGCGATATAAACGTCTCTGTGTTATGCTGTTTGTAACTTAATCAGAAGACACTTTCACACCTGTGTATCTAGAATAACTGAATGTGGAAAAAGAGCAAACGAGAAGTGTGATCTAGCAACTGCGGCTGCTTGCCTGTGGTGTTATATTATTGTGCCCCTCTACCATCGCTATGTATCTATAACCTAAACTGTGGTGATATACCATGTACAGTGAAATACAATTGAATAATAATAACAAAGCACAAATTTAACAATACAAAGAAAATTCTTATCTGTGGACATGGTTGCTGCAGAATGATGTCTCGAAGAAAAGGTTAGGGATCCCTCTGTCACAGGCACGAGACATGGTCCCTTCCTTTCCTCCTGTAAAAGATTAAAAGCGAAAGAAAAGAGTCATGCACAGTCATATTAATCCTGAAAATCACAATTCACTATAGGGCATTTTAAGAATAATCAATTCCTAACTTTTCTCTGTCATTACTTGGCCTGGGCACTATTGCTATCTAGTTCTCTTGTAAGTGTATAGCCAATTCTTCGTCCAGGTTATGTCCCTTAGGGTAACGTGTGGCCATCCCTATGATGTGCCTAGATTCTCGTTGTCTGAGCTTGAGAGTGCGATTGCCCCCTCTCTTGTTACCTAGTACCTGTTCTATTGCATAGTACGATAATTTGGCACTGTCTGAAAAGTGATGTGACTCAAAATGTCGTGCAATTGGGTACTGCTTATCTCTGTTGGTGATAGCCCTCATATGCTCTAGAATCCTTTTTTTGCCATATGTGTGGTGCTGCCTACATACCTCAACCCACAGGGACATTCCAGTACATAGACCACAAAAGTGGTACTGCATGTCAAGAATTGCTTTATACTCCTCATGCTATTAGTACTTGTGTTCCAGAACTCCTTTTTGAAACGACTATTACTGCACGCTTTACAATGACCGCATGGAAAAAAGCCCTGTAGATTAATGCCCCTTGTCGTTATTGTATCTTCGAGATCACTGTGTACTAGGAGATCCCTGAAATTACGGTTTCTCCTGTACGTAATCATTGGTCTAGTAGGTAAAGTACTGCCTATCACCGGGTCACCTTTAAGGATATCCCATTTCTGTACGATGGTTTTGCGTATGTGATTGGCATCCCCATTGAATGTGAGGATAATACGTGTATCTATATTCTCAGTGTTATCTTCAGTAGTCTTGGAGGTGTCTCCGAGTATAGTATCCCTATCTACACTCTCCATTCTTGCTGTTGCCCTCTTGATGACCCAGGATGGGTAGCCCCTTTCTTGAAATCTTTTCAACATTATGGTTTGTTCTTTCTGATAGCTTGCTTCAGAGCTACAGTTCCTTTTGGCTCTGAGCAATTCCCCATAGGGGATGCTCCATTTGAGGGGATCTGGATGGCTGCTCATGGCATGTAATAAGGTATTCCCTGCCGTGCACTTCCTAAAAAGACTGGTTTGTATCTCGTTAGATTTCACCTGCACTTTGATGTCTAGGTACTCTACCTCTTTCCTACTGATGGTGCTAGTGAGCTTGAGGTTCCTGTTGTTGTAATTCAGTTTGTCAACAAACCTCCTCGCTTCCTGTTCATTGCCCTGCCAGATTACGAACAGGTCGTCTATGTATCTAAGCCAAATGACGACTTTATTGAACTCGACATCAAGATTACTGTCTAGTCTGATGTCCTCCTCCCATGCTCCCATAAACAGATTCGCAAAACTGGGCGCGAAACAAGTCCCCATCGCGGTTCCGTGGATCTGTTTATAGATCTTCTCATTAAACAAGAAAAAGTTATTGGTTAAACAAAATCTCATCATATCCACTAACATTTGAGTATGTCCCCAATATCTGATATGTCTGCGTTTGAGGAATCTGGTGCAGGCTTCAATACCCTGCTCATGGTCAATCACCATGTACAAAGAATTAACATCCATGGTCATCAATAGGTAATCAGCCTGCCATGTGAGATTTTTGATTTTGCTAAGGAAATCTTTAGTGTCCCTTAGGTATGAGGGCAGTGTGCTAACAAATTCCCTTAAAAAATAATCAACATAACGTGATATGTTTTCAGTAACACTGCCTCTTGACGACACAATGGGTCTACCCGGTGGGTTCTCTCTATTTTTATGAATTTTAGGCAGAAGATACAACACCGGAAGTACAGGGTACTCCCTTTTGAGAAAACAGAATTCTTCCCACTCGAGGAGTCCCCTGTCCTTCCAGTTTCCCAGATTCTCCCAGATACAGGTAATGCTGTTGTTATACTCTGTCCTGGTAGTATATGTACTGGTGTCATTTAATTGCCGCAAGGCTTCCTTTATGTACATATCTTGGGTGAGAATCACTATGTTCCCCCTTTGTCTGCAGGCCTGATGACAATACTATTGTCCACTGCCAGTTCTTGCATGGCCTTCTTCTGTTCAAATGTGAGGTTATGCTTGAATTTCTTCATTTTCTTGGGCCAATTCTTTTGTCTATAGCTGAGTAGATCTCTACCAACTAGGTCTTGAAAGGTATCTATGTTGTCGTGATTCATGGTCGGTAGAAATGTAGATTTAGGTTTAAAATTGGTACACGCTGCTTTATCATGACCAATTTCTAATTCATCTAGGATATTGTGGATCTCTACATTCGTGCGTGTCCCTTCTGGATCTTCTTGTAGTTCGTGTAGTGCCACCAAGGTATCAATGTCTCCTATCGTTAATGCCTCCTCCTGTGTAGTGTGATCTGTGGAATAGTATTCTTTACATTTGGTAGGTTTCAATTTGTGCCACTTCTTCAATTTTAATTTTCTGCAAAATTTGAAGATGTCTATTCTGGTGTCAACATAGTTCATAGGTGCGGCAGGACAGAACGACAGGCCTAAGCATAAGGTTCTTTTGTCTTTAATGCTTATTTGTCTATGAGAGAGATTGATGATGGTTTGCATTACCGTGGCATCATCCATCATTGTTGTTTCCTGGAGCGTGTCTGCTTGTATCCCACTTGCTCCATTTCGCTTCCTCTCCTCTCTCCTCTGCCGGCACCTCTTGCGCCTCTTGCTCTTGTACCCCTTGTTTCTCCTCTTCCTCTTCCTCTTGCCCCTCCTGCTGTTGAAGGATTCTCGTTGTAATTCCCCTTGGTCATCGATCTGGTCATCTGCCGGCTCCGTTTCATGAGCCGGTATTCATCTAAAAATGTTTTGGGGCGTATTGTGCCATCTCCATCAGACATAGAGCTTTCCGATGTAACAGAAACTTCAGAGGCCTCGGTATTAGTATCACTTGCAGTTGCGGCCTCTTCATCTTCATTTACTCTACGTCTTGCTGTTGTTTCCATAGTTTCATGTAAGGTTTCGTACAGGTGATCATATTTGCGACCAAAGGTGAGAATCCTCCCTGATTCATAGTCTCTACAATCTCGGTGGAGTTTACGCTGTTTTCTCACCTTGATGTCATTTTCGACGAGTTTCAACCTTTTCTTAATTTCCTCAAGAAATTTGGAAACCAGATCTCCCAGGTCATTCTTAATACATAGGATCTCCCTCTTGATCTGTTCTCTGTCTGACCAAGCGTATTTCACAAGGATCTCCAGCATGTTCCTCGAACTGTTGGCTGAATTGGTCGACCATTCTTCTAACATTGCTGGATCTACGCAAAACCATCGTACAGAAATGGGATATCCTTAAAGGTGACCCGGTGATAGGCAGTACTTTACCTACTAGACCTATGATTACGTACAGGAGAAACCGTAATTTCAGGGATCTCCTAGTACACAGTGATCTCGAAGATACTATAACGACAAGGGGCATTAATCTACAGGGCTTTTTTCCATGCGGTCATTGTAAAGCGTGCAGTAATAGTCGTTTCAAAAAGGAGTTCTGGAACACAAGTACTAATAGCATGAGGAGTATAAAGCAATTCTTGACATGCAGTACCACTTTTGTGGTCTATGTACTGGAATGTCCCTGTGGGTTGAGGTATGTAGGCAGCACCACACATATGGCAAAAAAAAGGATTCTAGAGCATATGAGGGCTATCACCAACAGAGATAAGCAGTACCCAATTGCACGACATTTTGAGTCACATCACTTTTCAGACAGTGCCAAATTATCGTACTATGCAATAGAACAGGTACTAGGTAACAAGAGAGGGGGCAATCGCACTCTCAAGCTCAGACAACGAGAATCTAGGCACATCATAGGGATGGCCACACGTTACCCTAAGGGACATAACCTGGACGAAGAATTGGCTATACACTTACAAGAGAACTAGATAGCAATAGTGCCCAGGCCAAGTAATGACAGAGAAAAGTTAGGAATTGATTATTCTTAAAATGCCCTATAGTGAATTGTGATTTTCAGGATTAATATGACTGTGCATGACTCTTTTCTTTCGCTTTTAATCTTTTACAGGAGGAAAGGAAGGGACCATGTCTCGTGCCTGTGACAGAGGGATCCCTAACCTTTTCTTCGAGACATCATTCTGCAGCAACCATGTCCACAGATAAGAATTTTCTTTGTATTGTTAAATTTGTGCTTTGTTATTATTATTCAATTGTATTTCACTGTACATGGTATATCACCACAGTTTAGGTTATAGATACATAGCGATGGTAGAGGGGCACAATAATATAACACCACAGGCAAGCAGCCGCAGTTGCTAGATCACACTTCTCGTTTGCTCTTTTTCCACATTCAGTTATTCTAGATACACAGGTGTGAAAGTGTCTTCTGATTAAGTTACAAACAGCATAACACAGAGACGTTTATATCGCACGGGCTGTACAGTTTAGTCGAACCGCACTTTTAGAGCCTAGTAACAACGTAGTAAAACCCCACTAATCAGGGGATTACTAAAAGCAGTACCAAAACTACTCAGTTTTGTTCGTACACTTTCCATTATATTTGGGATGACTATTACGAGCGGTATTAAAGCACAATATGCGCACGTTAATTTAACTTAGATTTAAACACAGTCAGGACTGCACAAGCCACTAGATAACCTGTATTACCGACTGAACTACACAGACCAGCATGCCTCAGTATAAACCAATGGGACTGACAGCACACACAGTATACACACATATATAAGCCAGTGTGCTTGGGGTGAAACATGGTCTTACACACTTTGTGTTCTGTTCAAGAAATTTTGTAACAAACCGTAATTTGTTTTACCATTTACAAATGGCGACCATGTAATTTGATGCACAATATCACATGTGCAAAAATGTCCGTTTTCTGTGTCTAGTAGCTACAGGAAGTGTATGTAAACAACTGCCTTTTGGTTGCCCCACTGTGTGATCAAGACTCTACGGAGTCGAAACGCGTCACGGAGGGTTTATGACAAAAATAAACCCCCATTTCTAACTCTGGAGTTCTGATTGGTTTGTGTGCGTTAACCCGAGAGCGCGATTGGCAACCCCGCTGTTGATGAATATATATATATATATATATATAAAAACTCCAACTCCTGGCCTGCCGATCCTTAGCAGAACAACCAGGCACGGACCTCAGCGCGCTCCAAAAAAGCTTCAGACAATCCTGATATTGTGCAAATGCAGTGCCAAATTTATTATTCCATAATATCCATAGGATAAACAGGCATAATGCCTGCCATGACGCATTTCGCTCGCCTCAAGCGAGCTTGATCACATGACGCGCCACATGATCAGGAAACTAATTAAATAACGAAATACCACAGAATGTGCACTAATGGCCATAAAAACGAATCGCCACGTTGGTGAAAGTAGAAAACAGACTGGTAAATGGCTCAAGATCTGATTGTAATGAGCCAACAGATTAGAATCACATTGATGAACTGTACATAAATACATATGAAGTTCTAAAATTCATGTGAAAATAATTAAAGTGCAAATTTGTACAATAAAAAAAGTGTAAACTTGTACAGTAACCAATTACAGATGCATGAGTCAGTGTAGTTCAAGTTTCAATAAACAGTCTTAATGGACAAAGATTGCCCGACTATAAGATTCTGAAACCATGTGAAAATTAGAAAAAGTGCAAATATGCTGTATAATAATGGCTACATACATGAATGGTATAAAAGCGCCAACAGATATAAGTATTTGGATGTAAAAACACCAAAAACTGTGCAAATATGCAAAAACATATACAGTACTGAATTGAATGGCTCACAAAGTGCTGACTGATATTGATCTTGTAAGTCATGAAAATATAATAGCACAGAGGTTATGCAATATTGAGCGATTATACGCTATAAAGAATGGTACAATAACAATAGGATCGGAAATAAAGTGCTAGTGCAAAATTAATCAGAAGTCTATCTGGGGTATGTCTATTACTACGTAGTTAATACTAATGTACTGACACGCTCAATCCAAGAGATAATGTACACAACTGGTTAATATGGTTGCAACCATGTTCTTCAAACCTCAGAACACAAGTATCAAATTTCATGACTTACTTAAACTATCAAGCAATGTTAATCAGTCAGAATATGCCAATAATGAGCATAAAAATGCACATACAATTCATATATATACACGTCTAAAAGAATCAATATCTTGCTAAGTCGAATCAGTTGAAAGATCACAAGCATGCATTGATTAAAACCAGTCTGTAAAAACGAAATACTGTGCATATGTGCAAAACAAGCAAAACCTGTGCAAAAATAGTGCTGTGCAACTGACGAAATCAATAGCAGCATATATAAATTATTCAAGCCTGAATAATATTAAAGTGCCAGTGCTAATTAAAAGAATTTTAAGAGTTCACAGAAACATTATAAAACCATGTTTGTAAACTGAGAGCAGAAAATGTAAACATTATATATAAGTGAATTCACTGATATAAGAGAGACTTAGAAAAATCAATAAAGCAGTACATTGAGATTTCATAATCATGTAAGAAGAATATGTTACAAGGAGACTGAAATACTAAAGGAAATTGTGCATGTCTTCACTTGTGTTCATGCCGTTAGGCATTTTAGTATCGAGGGCCAGAATGAAGTGCGTTTCCAGTTGGCGCAAACTTTTTTCTCGGTTCCCTCCCCGTCCGGGAATGGGAACGGCACCTAACACAGAATACTCCAAGTCTTTCAGTTTATTCTGATGGACCATTTTGAAGTGCCTGGCAACTGGATGACTTGGGTCGGAGTTCACAATAGCCCTGACATGCTGTAGAATATATATACAATATAATATATATATATACTACCTACTGGCGGTCGCCAGTAGGTAGTTATAGTTAGGACCTAGTTTCCATAGGAAGACCATTCTTTGACTTGGCTATAACTTTGGTGTCTTTTGACCAATCTGCATAAACTTTTGCCAAAAAAGTGTTACAGTGGGCACTATTGATTAGGAAAGTTTGGGGGTGATCCGTGCAGTGTGGACCAAGAATTTGGGGTGCAAAATAAGGTGGCGTTTGTAATGTTAATTCCCGTAGGAAGCCGCTCAACGGACTTACACCAAATTTGGCAGGGAGATAGATGTCGGCTCAAGGAAGTGCCTTTTGCTTATTTGGTGTAAATCCGTTGAGTAGTTTTTGAGAAATTTAAGCCGAAAATGATAGTGATATCTCTGGCCAAGGATATTTTGCAAAGCTTTCTCGTCTAATCGTGGATGCACGCTCCAAGGGGAATGCTCTGATTGGGTTGTTGCAACCTGAATAGAAAGTTGCAGCTGCCATTTTATCTATTGGGAACAGTTCCCGGGACTGAAAATGTGTGTGAAGGCCCGCGTAAGGGGTCAGGGTGAAAATACTCTGATCCCATGGTTGAAAAATGAAGGTGTTAGTGGCCCAATTATGTGTCCAAAATTGATTTTTTTAATCGCAAGTGATATTGATGACGATGACGCGACCGCCAGCACGCACCCCCGTGTACCATTGCAGGGACGTCGTGACTAACGACGTTGTCGAGAATATTGGTGAATCAATAATGCGCACTCTTGTAGAGATATTGAGATTATGATCAATGTTTTTATAGAGTTATTTATATAGTGAGTTATCTACTGTGATGGTTAGAATTAATTATATAGTCATAATTTTTTAATGTGGTGGTGGCTACTGAAATCCTGCTTTTGCTTTCCGCTTTCGCAACGTATCTGCGTGGATCGCGATGAGCGTCTTCATCGCGATCTCCGGAATCACCGCGAAAACAGAAAATAGGTTTTAGAGATGGTTGTTCTAGAAATACACTAGAAAAACATGAATTTGAAGTGTTCAGTAATAAACCTCTAGTGTGTGAAATACTGTAATGTGTGTGCATGTATGTGTTTTCACTTTATGGAAAAGGCGCGATCAAAGCGGTTCTCGACGTCATTGCGATGTCCCAAATAACCGCGAAAATGGAAAATATGTCTGAAAGATGGTTTTAAAAGATACATAGTGTAAAAATGAGTTTAAACATGCTTTGAAAGAAGTATGTATATAGTAATGTGTGTAGGGCAATGTTCAGAATGGATTGTTTTAGATGTTATTTTTATATTATATATACATATGTATATATATATATATATATATATATATATATATATATATATATATATATATATATATATATATATATATATATATATATATATATATATATATATTACCTACTGGTGGTCGCCAGTAGGTAGTTATAGTTAGGACCTAGCTTCCATAGGAAGACCATTTTTTGACTTGGCTATAAATTTGGTGTCGTTTGACCAATCTGCATAAAATGTTGCCAAAAAGGTGTTACAGTGGGTACTATTGATTAGGAAAGTTTAGGGGTGATCCGTGCAGTGGGGACCAAGAATTTGGGGTGCAAAATAAGCTGGCGTTTGTAATGTTAATTCCCATAAGAAGCCGCTCAACGGACTTACACCAAATTTGGCAGGGAGATAGATGTCGGCTCAAGGAAGTGCCTTTTACTTATTTGGTGTAAATCTGTTCAGTAGTTTTTGAGAAATTTAAGCCGATAATGATAGTGATATCTCTGGCCATGGTTATTTTGCAAAGCTTTCTCGATTAATCGTGGATGCACGCTCTAAGGGGAATGCTCTTATTGGGTTGTTGCAACCTGAATAGAAAGTTTCAGCTGCCATTTTATCTATTGGGAATGGTTCCCGGGACTGAAAATGTGTGTGAAGGCCCACATAAGGGGTCAGGGTGGAGATACTCTGACCCCATGGTTGAGAAATGAAGGTGTTAGTAGCCCAATTATGTGTCCAACATCGATTTTTTAATCGCAAGCGATATTGGTGACGATGACGCGACCGCCCGCGCGCATCCCCGTGTACCGTTACAGGGACATTGTGACTAACCACGTTGTCGCGAATATTGGTGAATCATTAATGCGCATTCTTATACAGATATTGAGATTATGATCAATGTTTTTATAGAGTTATTTATATAGTGAGTTATCTACTGTGATGGTTAGAATTAATTACATAGTCATCATTTTTTTATGTCGTGGTGGCTACTGAAATCCTGCTTTTGCTTTCCGCTTTTGCAAAATATCAGCGGGGATCGCGATGAGCGTCTTCATCGCGATCTCTGGAGTCACCGCGAAAATGGGAAATAGGTTTTAGAGATGGTTGTTCTACAAATACAATAGAAAAACATGAATTTGAAGTGTACAGTAATAAACATCTAGTGTGTGAAATACTGTAATGTGTGTGCATGTATGTGTTTTCACTTTATGGGCGAGGCGCGATCGTAGCGGTTCACAACGTCATTGCGATGTCCCAAATAACCGCAAAAACAAAAAATATGTCTGAAAGATGGTTTTAAAAGAAACATAGTGTAAAAATATGAGTTTAAACATGCTTTGAATGAAGTATGTATATAGTAATGTGTGTAGGGCAATGTTCAGAATGGATTTTTTTAGATATTATTTTTGCATGTGTTGGTGGCCATTGAATGTCTGCTTTTGTTTTCCGTTTTTGCGACTTGTCTGCGGGGATCGCGACATCGTCGAGAAGATCCCTAAAAAGTAAAAAAAAAAAAAACTTTTGAAAAACACTTCACAATATTTTGGGTACTAAGGTGGCTCTGACAAGAGTCTTTGTGTTGGCTGTATGTATATGGCTGCTGCACATAAGCCGGATGCAGAGTTTCAGGTTACTTAGAAACACCCTTTTGCCTTCATCTGTAAAGTGCACTCCATCACTTCAGTAAATTCCATGCATGTCAAAATGCAGGTTGCTGTTATAGATTCAGCCCATCCGATGGTCTCTGAGGAATGTAAAAACCGTTTTATTAACATGTTTCCTGGCTTTGTCAATCTGTGGACAGAATTGATTTGACCACTTCCATTTCTGTCCTTGGCATATATTAGAGTACACCATGACAGTGTGAGGGAAAAGCGACATCAGTTCTGCAAAGGTTTTTTGCATTAGGATTTCCAGCCCTACCCCAGTCAATGTGCCTAGTTCATTGCCACCACAGTGCACAATCATGAGGTGGGGAGCTTGGGAATCCACAATGAATTTGACCAAAGCCAGTAACTGATGAAACATTAACCCTCTCTGGCCAAACCAAGTAATCTGCGCATTTGGCAATCCCAAGTCTCTGTCAATACCTCTCTTTTTTTCAGCATCTTTAGCCCAATAGATGTAACTGTGGCCAACAATCCTTACTGTAAGCATTTTGAAGTGAAGGAGCAATAGTAATCAGGAGAAGGCTGGAGCTGAATGAGGTAGTTTTCCAAAGAAGAAGCAGTTAAAATGGAAGTGTTTTTTTACAATATATATAGTTAGGACCTTGTTTCTATTCAAAAAACGTTTTTTATTTTGCCAATATCTTTAGCGCCGTTTGACGAATCTTAGCAACATTTTCAAAACTAATGGTTCACTCAGGTCAGCTCCTGTCTTGAAAGTTTCGGGGTGATTCGTCAAGCGGGGGCCGAGAAAAAAGGGGGGCCCAAAACACGTTTCCCCCATGTTAATTTCCATAGGAACTTTAGACACGGCTACAGTCCGAACTGCTGAACGGAATTACACCAAATTTGGCAAAAAGGTAGCTCTTGGTCCAGAAAGTGAACTTTTTTAAATGGTGAAAATCCGTTCAGTAGTTGCTGAGAAATTCCCCCAATTTTTTTATACTTCTGAGCACCGAGGAGGATTTGCGAACCCTCCTGAGCATGAGCTGCATTCTAATTTGCTGCCAACACTCCAAAGCAGAATGTGTTGGCAGCCATCTTGTGACTCAGAAATCGAGTCACAAGGAAAAGGAAAAAAAAAGGGAAAAAAGAAGAAAAGGGGGCAGGGTAGAAACACCCTGGCCCCCTAGGCCTGCTCACGGTGTTCCACAGGGACCCCCAGGCCCAAAAAGAGCATTTTTTTAAAATTTTCGGCCAGAGTCGCTCTGGGTGCGGAAATCCAGAAGAATTTTTTTTTTTAAATGAAGTGCAGTCCCCCACACTTCGTTTTCTTAAAGCCCCCAGGTGGGCCAGGTCCCGGTGGCCAGGTCCCAGGTGGCCCCTGAAGCCCCGGGGACCGCCATCTCCCCGGGGCAAACCTTATTCAACTTCAGGGGGCTCATGGCCCCCCGCAGCCCTGGGGACCGCCACCTCCAAGGGGCTTTATTAATAAAATTTTAAAAAGCGTGGGGGGTGCTTGCCGCCCCATGCAGCCCCAGGGATCGCCACCTCCCTGGGGGTTTAATCATTAAGTTGCTGGGGCATTGCGGCCCCCGCAGCCTCGTGGACCACCACCTCCCCAGGGCTTTTAAAAAAAAATCAAGGCGTGGGGGGGGCTCCTGCCCCCCACCCATGCTGCCCAAGGGACCACCACCTCCCCGGGTCATTCAGTATATTAAATGCGGGGGTCCATTGCAGACCCACGGCCCCGGGGAGCACCACCTCCCTGGGGCTTTGAAAATGTAGGGAGGGGGGCCGTGCGGCCCCCTCATAGAGACCTAGATGGCCCTGGAGACCGCCACCCCCAAGGGCCGGCTCCTGCAATGTCCAAGGGCCGGCTCCTGCAATGTCCCGGGGTGACCACCCCGGGACATTGCCGCTTGCTATGGCAGGGCGGGAGCACGCCCTGCCATAGCAAACACTGCTTTGCTTCGTTGAAGCGAGAGCAGGAAATCCTGCTCTCGCTTCAACGAAGGAAAGCAGAATTGCTTTTGGGCAAGGGGAGCTGCATGTCAGCAGTGAGAGAGAGATTGAGAGAGTCAGTCAGTCAGTCAGTGAGAGAGAGTGAGAGAGTCAGTCAGTCAGTGAGAGAGAGAGTGAGAGAGTCAGTAATTTAGTCAGTCAGTCAGTGAGAGAGAGAGCGAGAGAGTCAGTGAGTCAGTCAGTGAGAGAGTAAGTCAGTCAGTCAGTCAGTTAGTCAGTGAGAGAGTCAGTCAGTGAGTCAGTCAGTCAGTGAGAGAGTAAGTCAGTCAGAGAGAGAGAGAGTGAGAGAGTCAGTCAGTGAGAGTGTGAGAGAGTCAGTCAGTCAGTCAGTGAGAGAGAGATTGATAGAGTGAGTCATTCAGTCAGTCAATCAGTGAGAGAGAGAGTGAGAGAGTCAGTCAGTAAGTCAGTCAGTCAGTCAGTGAGAGAGTCAGTCAGTCAGTCAGTTAGTCAGTGAGAGAGTCAGTCAGTCAGTCAGTTAGTCAGTCAGTGAGACAGAGTGAGAGACTCAGTCAGTGAGAGAGAAAGAGTCAGTCAGTGAGAGAGAGTGAGAGAGTCAGTCAGTGAGAGAGAGAGTCAGTCAGTGAAAGAGAGAGAGTCAGTCAATAAGAGAGAGAGTCAGAGAGTCAGTCAGTGAGCAAGAGAGACAGACAGTCAGTCAGTGAGAGAGTCAGTCAGTCAGTGAGAGAGAGAGTGAGAGAGTCAGTCAGTCAGTCAGTGAGAGAGTCAGTCAGTCAGTCAGTGAGAGAGTCAGTCAGTCAGTCAGTGAGAGAGAGAGTCAGTCAGTTAGTCAGTCAGTCAGACAGTGAGAGAGTGAGAGAGTCAGTCAGTCAGTGAGTCAGTCAGTCAGTGAGAGAGTCAGTCAGTCAGTAAGAGAGTCAGTCAGTCAGTCAGTGAGAGAGAGAGTGAGAGAGTCAGTCAGTCAGTGAGAGAGAGTGAGAGACTGAGAGAGTCAGTCAGTCAGTCAGAGAGTCAGTGAGAGTCAGTCAGTCAGTGAGAGAGTCAGTCAGTCAGTGAGAGAGAGATTGAGAGAGTCAGTCAGTCAGTGAGTCAGTCAGTCAGTGAGAGAGTCAGTCAGTCAGTGAGAGAGTCAGCCAGTCAGTCAGTGAGAGAGAGAGTGAGAGTGAGAGTCAGTCAGTCAGTTAGTCAGTCAGAGAGTCAGTGAGAGTCAGTCAGTCAGTCAGTGAGAAAGTGAGACAGTCAGTCAGTCAGTGAGAGAGAGAGTGAGAGAGAGAGAGTCAGTCAGTCATTTAGTCAGTCAGTCAGTGAGAGAGAGTGAGAGAGTCAGTCAGTCAGTCAGTGAGAGAGTCAGTCAGTCAGTGAGTCAGTTAGTCAGTAAGAGAGTCAGTCAGTGAGTTAGTCAGTCAGTGAGAGAGTCAGTCAGTCAGTCAGAGAGAGAGAGTGAGAGAGTCAGTCAGTCAGTCAGAGGGCTAGTGAGAGAGTCAGTCAGTCAGTCCGTGAGAGAGTCAGTCAGTCAGTCAGTGAGAGAGAGAGTGAGAGAGTCAGTCAGTTAGTCAGTCAGTCAGTGAGAGAGTCAGTCAGTCAGTGAGAGAGAGAGTGAGAGTCAGTCAGTCAGTCAGTGAGTGAGAAAGGAGAGAGAGTAAGAAAGTCAGTCAGTCAGAGAGTCAGTGAGAGTCAGTCAGTCAGTGAGAGAGTCAGTTAGTTAGTTAGTCAGAGAGAGAGAGAGTGAGAGAGTCAGTCACTCAGTCAGAGAGCCTGTGAGAGAGTCAGTCAGTCCGTGAGAGAGTGAGAGAGTCAGTCAGTCAGTGAGAGAGAGTGAGTGAGTCAGTCAGTCAGTGACAGAGAGAGTGAGAGAGTCAGTCAGTCAGTCAGTTAGTCAGTCAGTGAGACAGAGTGAGAGAGTCAGTCAGTGAGAGAGAGAGTCAGTCAGTGAGAGAGAATGAGAGAGTCAGTGAGAGAGAGAGAGAGTTAGTCAGTGAGAGAGAGAGAGTCAGAGAGTCAGTCAGTGACAGAAAGAGTCAGAGAGTCAGTCAGTGAGAGAGAGAGAGAGTCAGACAGACAGTCAGTCAGTCAGTGAGAGAGAGAGTGAGAGAGTCAGTCAGTCAGTCAGTCAGAGAGTCAGTGAGAGTCAGTCAGTCAGTCAGTGAGACAGAGATTGAGAGAGTCAGTCAGTCAGTCAGTGAGAGAGAGAGAGTGAGAGAGTCAGTCAGTCAGTCAGTGAGAGAGAGAGTGAGAGAGTCAGTCAGTCAGTCAGTGAGTCAGTCAGTCAGTCAGTGAGAGAGTCAGTCAGTCAGTCAGTCAGTGAGAGAGTCAATCAGTCAGTGAGAGAGAGAGTGAGAGAGTCAGTCAGTCAGATAGTCAGTCAGAGAGTCAGTGAGAGTCAGTCAGTCAGTCAGTCAGTGAGAGAGTGAGAGAGTCAGTCAGTCAGCCAGAGAGAGATTGAGAGAGTTAGTCAGTCAGTCAGTCAGTCAGTCAGTGAGAGAGAGATTGAGAGAGTCAGTCAGTCAGTGAGGGAGAGAGTGAGAGAGTCAGTCAGATAGTCAGTGAGAGAGTCAGTCAGTCAGTCAGTGAGAGAGAGAGTGAGAGAGTCAGTCAGTCAGTGAGAGAGTCAGTAATTTAGTCAGTCAGTCAGTGAGAGAGAGTGAGAGAGTCAGTCAGTCAGTCAGTCAGTGAGAGCATCAGTCAGTCAGTGAGTCAGTTAGTCAGTGAGAGAGTCAGTCAGTGAGTCAGTCAGTCAGTAGAGAGTAAGTCAGTCAGTCAGTCAGAGAGAGAGAGTGAGAGAGTCAGTCAGTCAGTGAGAGAGTCAGTCAGTCAGTCAGTCAGTGAGAGAGTGAGAGAGTCAGTCAGTCAGTCAGTGAGAGAGAGATTGAGAGAGTGAGTCAGTCAGTCAGTGAGAGAGTAAGTCAGTACGTCAGTCAGTCAGTGAGAGAGTCAGTCAGTCAGTCAGTTAGTCAGTCAGTGAGACAGAGTGAGAGAGTCAGTCAGTGAGAGAGAGAGAGTCAGTCAGTGAGAGAGAGTGAGAGTCAGTCAGTGAGAGAGAGAGAGTCAGTCAGTGAAAGAGAGAGAGTCAGAGAGTCAGTCAATGAGAGAGAGAGTCAGAGAATCAGTCAGTGAGAGAGAGAGAGTCAGACAGTCAGTGAGAGTCAGTCAGTCAGTGAGAGAGAGAGTGAGTGAGAGAGTCAGTCAGTCAGTCAGTCAGTGAGAGTGTCAGTCAGTCGGTGAGAGAGTCAGTCAGTCAGTCAGTGAGAAAGAGAGTGAGAGAGTCAGTCAGTTAGTCAGTCAGTCAGTGAGAGAGTCAGTCAGTCAGTGAGTCAGTCAGTCAGTGAGAGAGTCAGTCAGTCAGTAAGAGAGTCAGTCAGTCAGTGAGAGAGAGAGAGTGAGAGAGTCAGTCAGTCAGTCAGTGAGAGAGAGTGTGAGAGAGTCAGTCAGTCAGTGAGAGAGTCAGTCAGTCAGTGAGAGAGTCAGTCAGTCAGTGAGAGAGTCAATCAGTCAGTGAGAGAGTGAGAGAGTCAGTCAGTCAGTTAGTCAGTCAGAGAGTCAGTGAGAGTCAGGCAGTCAGTCAGTCAGTGAGAGAGTGAGAGAGTCAGTCAGTCAGAGATAGATTGAGAGAGTTAGTCAGTCAGTCAGTCAGTGAGAGAGAGATTGAGAGAGTCAGTCAGTCAGTGAGAGAGAGAGAGTGAGAGAGTCAGTCAGTTAGTCAGTGAGAGAGAGTGAGAGAGTCAGTCAGTCAGTGAGAGAGAGAGTGAGAGAGTCAGTCAGTCAGTGAGAGAGTCAGTAATTTAGTCAGTCAGTCAGTGAGAGAGAGTGAGAGAGTCAGTCAGTCAGTCAGTCAGTGAGAGCGTCAGTCAGTCAGTGAGTCAGTTAGTCAGTGAGAGAGTCAGTCAGTGAGTCAGTCAGTCAGTGAGAGAGTAGGTCAGTTAGTCAGTCAGAGAGAGAGAGTGAGAGAGTCAGTCAGTCAGTGAGAGAGTCAGTCAGTCAGTCAGTCAGTGAGAGAGTGAGAGAGTCAGTCAGTCAGTCAGTGAGAGAGAGATTGAGAGAGTGAGTCAGTCAGTCAGTCAGTGAGAGAGAGTCAGTCAGTAAGTCATTCAGTCAGTCAGTGAGAGAGTCAGTCAGTTAGTCAGTCAGTGAGACAGCGTGAGAGAGTCAGTCAGTGAGAGAGAGTCAGTCAGTGAAAGAGAGAGAGTCAGAGAGTCAGTCAATGAGAGAGAGAGTCAGAGTCAGTCAGTGAGAGAGAGAGTCAGACAGTCAGTCAGTCAGTGAGAGTCAGTCAGTGAGACAGAGAGTGAGAGAGTCAGTCAGTTAGTCTGTCAGTCAGTCAGTGAGAGAGTCAGTCAGTCAGTGAGTCAGTCAGTCAGTGAGAGAGTCAGTCAGTCAGTAAGAGAGTCAGTCAGTCAGTCAGTGAGAGAGTCAGTCAGTCAGTCAGTCAGTGAGAGAGAGAGAGATGAGAGACTGAGAGAGTCAGTCAGTCAGTCAGAGAGTCAGTGAGGGTCAGTCAGTCAGTCAGTCAGTGAGAGAATTAGAGAGTAAGTCAGTCAGTTAGTCAGTGAGAGAGAGATTCAGAGAGTCAGTCAGTCAGTGAGTCGGTCAGTCAGTCAGTCAGTGAGAGAGTCAGTCAGTCAGTGAGAGAGTCAGCCAGTCAGTCAGTGAGAGAGAGAGAGTGATAGAGTCAGTCAGTCCGTTAGTCAGTCAGAGAGTCAGTGAGAGTCAGTCAGTCAGTGAGAAAGTGAGAGAGTCAGTCAGTCAGTAAGAGGGAGATTGAGAGAGTCAGTCAGTCAGTCAGTGAGAGAGTCAGTCAGTCATTTAGTCAGTCAGTCAGTGAGAGAGAGAGTGAGAGAGTCAGTCAGTCAGTGAGAGAGTCAGTCAGTCAGTGAGTCAGTTAGTCAGTAAGAGAGTCAGTCAGTGAGTCAGTCAGTCAGTGAAAGAGTCAGTCAGTCAGTCAGAGAGAGAGAGAGTGAGAGAGTCAGTCAGTCAGTCAGAGAGCCAGTGAGAGAATCAGTCAGTCAGTCCATGAGAGAGTCAGTCAGTCAGTCAGTGAGAGAGAGATTGAGAGAGTGAGTGAGTCAGTCAGTCAGTGAGAGAGAGAGTGAGAGAGTCAGTCAGTGAGTCAGTCAGTGAGAGAGTCAGTCAGTCAGTCAGTAAGTCAGTGAGACAGAGTGAGAGAGTCAGTCAGTGAGAGAGAGAGTCAGTCAGTGAGAGAGAGTGAGTGATAGAGTCAGCCAGAGAGAGAGAGAGAGAGAGAGTTAGTCAGTGAGAGAGAGAGTCAGATAGTCAGTCAGTGAGAGAAAGAGTCAGAGAGTCAGTCAGTGAGAGAGAGAGAGTCAGACAGTCAATCAGTCAGTCAGTGAGAGAGTGAGAGAGTCAGTCAGTCAGAGAGTCAGTGAGAGTCAGTCAGTCAGTCAGTGAGAGAGTGAGTGAGAGAGTCAGTCAGTCAGTCAGTGAGAGAGAGATTGAGAGATTCAGTCAGTCAGTCAGTCAGTGAGAGAGAGAGTGAGAGAGTCAGTCAGTCAGTCAGTGAGAGAGAGAGTGAGAGAGTCAGTCAGTCAGTCAGTCAGTCAGTGAGAGAGTCAGTCAGTCAGTGAGAGAGAGAGTGAGAGAGTCAGTCAGTCAGTGAGTCAGTCAGTCAGTGAGAGAGTCAGTCAGTCAGTGAGAGAGAGAGTGAGAGAGTCAGTCAGTCAGTGAGTGAGAGAGAGTGAGAGAGTCAGTCAGTCAGAGAGTCAGTGAGAGTCAGTCAGTCAGTCAGTCAGTGAGAGAGTGAGAGGGTCAGTCAGTCAGTCAGTCAGAGAGAGATTGAGAGAGTCAGTCAGTCAGTCAGTCAGTGAGAGAGTCAGTCAGTCAGTGAGAGAGTCAGTCAGTGAGCCAGTCAGTCAGTGAGAGAGTCAGTCAGTCAGTGAGAGAGTCAGTCAGTCAGTCAGTGAGAGAGAGAGTGAGAGAGTCAGTCAGTCAGAGAGTCAGTGAGAGTCAGTCAGTCAGTAAGAGAGTGAGAGAGTCAGTCAGTGAGAGAGAGATTGAGAGAGTCAGTCAGTCAGTCAGTGAGAGAGAGTGAGAGAGTCAGTCAGTCAGTGAGAGAGAGAGTAAGAGAGTCAGTAATTTAGTCAGTCAGTCAGTGAGAGAGAGAGCGAGAGAGTCAGTCAGTCAGTCATTGAGAGAGTAAGTCATTCAGTCAGTCAGTTAGTCAGTGAGAGAGTCAGTCAGTGAGTCAGTCAG
Organism: Calotriton arnoldi; assembly: GCA_963921515.1. Taxonomy (NCBI): domain Eukaryota; kingdom Metazoa; phylum Chordata; class Amphibia; order Caudata; family Salamandridae; genus Calotriton; species Calotriton arnoldi. The sequence goes on along the minus strand of CAWUFW010018780.1, from coordinate 7,763 downwards.
TCAGTGAGAGAGTAAGTCAGTCAGTCAGTCAGAGAGAGAGAGAGTGAGAGAGTCAGTCAATCAGTCAGTGTGAGAGAGTCAGTCAGTCAGTCAGTGAGAGAGAGATTGATAGAGTGAGTCATTCAGTCAATCAGTGAGAGAGGGAGTGAGAGAGTCAGTCAGTAAGTCAGTCAGTCAGTCAGTGAGAGAGTCAGTCAGTCAGTCAGTTAGTCAGTGAGAGAGTCAGTCAGTCAGTCAGTTAGTCATTCAGTGAGACAGAGTGAGAGACTCAGTCAGTGAGAGAGAGAGTCAGTCAGTGAGAGAGTCAGTCAGTGAGAGAGAGAGTCAGTCAGTGAAAGAGAGAGAGTCAGAGAGTCAGTCAATAAGAGAGAGAGTCAGAGAGTCAGTCAGTGAGCAAGAGAGACAGACAGTCAGTCAGTCAGTCAGTCAGTGAGAGAGTCAGTCAGTCAGTGAGAGAGCGAGTGAGAGAGTCAGTCAGTGAGAGAGTCAGTCAGTCAGTCAGTGAGAGAGTCAGTCAGTCAGTCAGTCAGTGAGAGAGAGAGTGAGAGAGTCAGTCAGTTAGTCAGTCAGTCAGACAGTGAGAGAGTGAGAGAGTCAGTCAGTCAGTGAGTCAGTCAGTCAGTGAGAGAGTCAGTCAGTCAGTAAGAGAGTCAGTCAGTCAGTCAGTGAGAGAGAGAGTGAGAGAGTCAGTCAATCAGTGAGAGAGTCAGTGAGAGTCAGTCAGTCAGTGAGAGAGTCAGTCAGTCAGTGAGAGAGAGATTGAGAGAGTCAGTCAGTCAGTCAGTCAGTCAATCAGTGAGAGAGTCAGTCAGTCAGTGAGAGAGTCAGCCAGTCAGTCAGTGAGAGAGAGAGTGAGAGAGTCAGTCAGTCAGTTAGTCAGTCAGAGAGTCAGTGAGAGTCAGTCAGTCAGTCAGTCAGTCAGTGAGCAAGTGAGAGAGTCAGTCAGTCAGTGAGAGAGAGATTGAGAGAGTCAGTCAGTCAGTCAGTCAGTGAGAGAGAGAGTGAGAGAGTCAGTCAGTCATTTAGTCAGTCAGTCAGTCAGTGAGAGAGAGTGAGAGAGTCAGTCAGTCAGTCAGTGAGAGAGTCAGTCAGTCAGTGAGTCAGTTAGTCAGTAAGAGAGTCAGTCAGTGAGTCAGTCAGTCAGTGAGAGAGTCAGTCAGTCAGAGAGAGAGAGAGTGAGAGAGTCAGTCAGTCAGTCAGTGAGAGAGTCAGTCAGTCAGTGAGTCAGTTAGTCAGTAAGAGAGTCAGTCAGTGAGTCAGTTAGTCAGTGAGAGAGTCAGTCAGTAAGTCAGTCAGTCAGTGAGAGAGTAAGTCAGTCAGTCAGTCAGAGAGAGAGAGAGTGAGAGAGTCAGTCAATCAGTCAGGGAGAGTGTGAGAGAGTCAGTCAGTCAGTCAGTGAGAGAGAGATTGATAGAGTGAGTCATTCAGTCAATCAGTGAGAGAGAGAGTGAGAGAGTCAGTCAGTAAGTCAGTCAGTCAGTCAGTGAGAGAGTCAGTCAGTCAGTCAGTTAGTCAGTGAGAGAGTCAGTCAGTCAGTCAGTTAGTCATTCAGTGAGACAGAGTGAGAGACTCAGTCAGTGAGAGAGAGAGTCAGTCAGTGAGAGAGAGTGAGAGAGTCAGTCAGTGAGAGAGTCAGTCAGTGAAAGAGAGAGAGTCAGAGAGTCAGTCAATAAGAGAGAGAGTCAGAGAGTCAGTCAGTGAGCAAGAGAGACAGACAGTCAGTCAGTCAGTCAGTCAGTGAGAGAGTCAGTCAGTCAGTGAGAGAGCGAGTGAGAGAGTCAGTCAGTGAGAGAGTCAGTCAGTCAGTCAGTGAGAGAGTCAGTCAGTCAGTCAGTCAGTGAGAGAGAGAGTGAGAGAGTCAGTCAGTTAGTCAGTCAGTCAGACAGTGAGAGAGTGAGAGAGTCAGTCAGTCAGTGAGTCAGTCAGTCAGTGAGAGAGTCAGTCAGTCAGTAAGAGAGTCAGTCAGTCAGTCAGTGAGAGAGAGAGTGAGAGAGTCAGTCAATCAGTGAGAGAGAGTGAGAGACTGAGAGAGTCAGTCAGTCAGTCAGAGAGTCAGTGAGAGTCAGTCAGTCAGTGAGAGAGTCAGTCAGTCAGTGAGAGAGAGATTGAGAGAGTCAGTCAGTCAGTGAGTCAGTCAATCAGTGAGAGAGTCAGTCAGTCAGTGAGAGAGTCAGCCAGTCAGTCAGTGAGAGAGAGAGTGAGAGAGTCAGTCAGTCAGTTAGTCAGTCAGAGAGTCAGTGAGAGTCAGTCAGTCAGTCAGTCAGTCAGTGAGAAAGTGAGAGAGTCAGTCAGTCAGTGAGAGAGAGATTGAGAGAGTCAGTCAGTCAGTCAGTCAGTGAGAGAGAGAGTGAGAGAGTCAGTCAGTCATTTAGTCAGTCAGTCAGTCAGTGAGAGAGAGTGAGAGAGTCAGTCAGTCAGTCAGTGAGAGAGTCAGTCAGTCAGTGAGTCAGTTAGTCAGTAAGAGAGTCAGTCAGTGAGTCAGTCAGTCAGTGAGAGAGTCAGTCAGTCAGAGAGAGAGAGAGTGAGAGAGTCAGTCAGTCAGTCAGAGAGCCAGTGAGAGAGTCAGTCAGTCAGTCCGTGAGAGAGTCAGTCAGTCAGTCAGTGAGAGAGAGAGTGAGAGAGTCAGTCAGTTAGTCAGTCAGTCAGTGAGAGAGTGAGAGTCACTGAGTGAGTGAGTCAGTCAGTCAGTCAGTGAGAGAGTCAGTCAGTCAGTGAGAGAGAGAGTGAGAGTCAGTCAGTCAGTCAGTGAGTGAGAGAGAGTGAGAGAGTGAGAGAGTCAGTCAGTCAGAGAGTCAGTGAGAGTCAGTCAGTCAGTCAGTGAGTCAGTCAGTCAGTCAGTGAGAGAGAGAGTCAGTTAGTTAGTTAGTCAGAGAGAGAGTGAGAGAGTCAGTCACTCAGTCAGAGAGCCTGTGAGAGAGTCAGTCAGTCAGTCCGTGAGAGAGTGAGAGAGTCAGTCAGTCAGTCAGTGAGAGAGAGATTGAGAGAGTGAGTCAGTCAGTCAGTCAGTGACAGAGAGAGTGAGAGAGTCAGTCAGTCAGTTAGTCAGTCAGTGAGACAGAGTGAGAGAGTCAATCAGTGAGAGAGAGAGTCAGTCAGTGAGAGAGAATGAGAGAGTCAGTGAGAGAGAGAGAGAGAGAGTTAGTCAGTGAGAGAGAGAGAGTCAGAGAGTCAGTCAGTGACAGAAAGAGTCAGAGAGTCAGTCAGTGAGAGAGAGAGAGTCAGACAGACAGTCAGTCAGTCAGTCAGAGAGTCAGTGAGAGTCAGTCAGTCAGTCAGTCAGTGAGAGAGTCAGTCAGTCAGTCAGTCAGTGAGAGAGAGATGAGAGAGTCAGTCAGTCAGTCAGTGAGAGAGAGAGTGAGAGAGTCAGTCAGTCAGTCAGTGAGTCAGTCAGTCAGTCAGTGAGAGAGTCAGTCAGTCAGTCAGTCAGTCAGTGAGAGAGTCAATCAGTCAGTGAGAGAGAGAGTGAGAGAGTCAGTCAGTCAGTTAGTCAGTCAGAGAGTCAGTGAGAGTCAGTCAGTCAGTGAGAGAGTGAGAGAGTCAGTCAGTCAGTCAGAGAGAGATTGAGAGAGTCAGTCAGTCAGTCAGTGAGAGAGTGAGAGAGTCAGTCAGTTATTCAGTGAGAGAGAGTCAGTCAGTCAGTCAGTGAGAGAGAGTGAGAGAGTCAGTCAGTCAGTCAGTGAGAGAGTCAGTAATTTAGTCAGTCAGTCAGTCAGTGAGAGAGAGAGTGAGAGAGTCAGTCAGTCAGTCAGTCAGTCAGTGAGAGCGTCAGTCAGTCAGTGAGTCAGTTAGTCAGTGAGAGAGTCAGTCAGTGAGTCAGTCAGTCAGTGAGAGAGTAAGTCAGTCAGTCAGTCAGAGAGAGAGAGTGAGAGAGTCAGTCAGTCAGTGAGAGAGTCAGTCAGTCAGTGAGAGAGTGAGAGAGTCAGTCAGTGAGAGAGAGATTGAGAGAGTGAGTCAGTTAGTCAGTCAGTGAGAGAGAGAGTGAGAGAGTCAGTCAGTAAGTCAGTCAGTGAGAGAGTCAGTCAGTCAGTCAGTTAGTCAGTCAGTGAGACAGAGTGAGAGAGTCAGTCAGTGAGAGAGAGAGAGTCAGTCAGTGAGAGAGAGTGAGAGTCAGTCAGTGAGAGAGAGAGAGTCAGTCAGTGAAAGAGAGAGAGTCAGAGAGTCAGTCAATGAGAGAGAGAGTCAGAGAGTCAGTCAGTGAGAGAGAGAGAGTCAGACAGTTAGTCAGTCAGTCAGTCAGTGAGAGTCAGTCAGTGAGAGAGAGAGTGAGAGAGTCAGTCAGTCAGTCAGCCAGTGAGAGTGTCAGTCAGTCAGTCGGTGAGAGAGTCAGTCAGTCAGTCAGTGAGAGAGAGTGAGAGAGTCAGTCAGTTAGTCAGTCAGTCAGTGAGAGAGTCAGTTAGTCAGTGTGAGAAGTTGGCCTGGTATATGCTGTTCACTAATTAAAGTGGACACTTTGCACCAGTCCAATTTGACTCTTATGGTTGGTAGGTTTACGACAACCTTTACAGAAAGCTATCCTAGTGGTAGCTGTGGAGAGCAGCCTTCAGGCTAAGTCTTGGAGGAATGTAAAGCAGCTTGTTTTACCACACAATCTCTTGAATCACCAAATGAAAAGACACCTCACAGGTATATATATCAAATATATATGTATTTATTAATAAACAACGCTCTACTAATCTCTTTATGAGATTAGAAGCCAGGAACATATGTACAAGTCAATGTTTTATCAAAATAAGTTAGCACTGTAGGAGAGTAGGATCTGCTTCACATGGGTACCCCCACTTTTTGCTGATGCTTCACTGGTTTTCGACATTAGTCTGGCTGGGGCCCTGCTATTCAGAACCCCAGCCTAGCTGTTTCCTCTTTAAAAGGGTCTCCATGTGCCTTAGGCACATCACTGATTGGGATCTGGAGTGCCCTTGTAAGTCCCTAGTATATGGTATACTATGTACCAAGGGCATAGGTACCTCAGAGGCCTGCCAGGGGCTGCAGCATGTATTATGCCACCCCTGGAAGGCCATCCAAACTGACACCACGGGTCTGCTACTGCAGCCTGGGTAAGGTGGTGCATGCACCCCTTACTGTGGTATAGGTTACCTATATCACTAAATGCATACACACATATAAACCTATAAGTCACTCCTAAGGCAGGCCTTATCAATCCTAAAGGCAGAGTGCATGGTTCCTATGTGAGAGGGTGCCCCTGCATGAGCAGGGCCCCTCTGCAGCGTTCGGAGACCATCTCTGATGCTGTTTGTAGTGCAGCCTGACCATATACTCTTAAACGCATTATATCCTCGCGGTAAAATGCTAACTATGGAATGGCTGCACCTAAACATGTCGTGTTTGGTGTCAAACATCTTGAATACTACCCCCCGCCAATCCTGGCGGCGGGGGTAGCATTCCACCCTTCTAGAGGGAAGGGCATGTTAACTCTGACGAGTCCGGTAACTTCTTTCCAGAGCCCTGGCATCACAAAATGGATGCTGCTGCCACAGACACGAGTCTGGCCTCCTGCTGCTGGACGAAACTCCGGCAGGGGAGGCCTGGACAATAGGTTTCCTGTCCCAGGGAGGTGTGACCACCTCCCCAGACAGGACAATGTGTATTGGGGCTGGGCGGGAGCACTTTCGGGTGCTTTGAAGTCCTGCACTGGGGGCACATTTGGTGTCCCTAGTGCATACCCCAGTTCAAACCGGATCAGGGGCTTGCAGCCCCTGCTTTGGCGCGAACTGGACAAAGGGAAAGGGGTGTAGCCACCCCTCTGCCCTGACCCACCCATAGGTGGGGCCGCAGAGTAGTCCATCCCCTATTTTTAGAATAAAGGTAGGAACCCAGTCCTTAGGACTTTAGATTATACCTGGACGAAACTCTGAAACTGAATCCTGGACCTTCGACGCTCTACGACAAGATTAGAGGACTGAAGAATCTCCCTTGGGGTCAAGGAGTGACTCCCCTGCTTGGCAGGCACCAAAGAAGCATCTGTCCGGTTCGCATCACTGAAGCTCCCGTCGGACGCCGAAGTCATCACATCACCAGAGGTGGATTCTCAGACTTCCCCGAGGCTACCCTGAGTCCCCAGCAAAGCTGAGGCCCGGGGCTATCGTGGGTGACTTGAGACCGTGACCCCTGGACACCGAGCACACTTGCAAGTGCACCATCTTCTGGGTCTTCCAAGAAGTCGTGCTTTGGGCTCCGAGTAGCCCTAGCCTCCAGCACCACCTGCACCGAAGATCACTGGCCCCCACTCCACGAGTGTCCTGTAAACCAGCTCCACGTGCGGCGTCACGAGGCTCCTTCGCGGTCGCTAGCCCGTTGGCTAGTCGCCCTTGACGAAGGCAAATCTTTTCTTTACTTGGCATCCTGGTTGCTCCAGGCCTGCCCTCACTTACCCTCGCTGGGTGAGTTCCCCAGACCTTGCTGGTCTGCATCATCAATGATCTACATCTTACTCGAGACTTGCCGTTGCCAAGGCTTGTTGGGTCCAATCTGGTCGCCGACACCTCTGCACTCGACAGACATCGAGCAACAGCCCGAATCCTGCTCCTGGTCACCGACAACGCCTCCCGGACCTCGTGGCTGAAGAGTCAAAATGACCGTCAACGCACCTGAAGCACTCGACATCGGTGGGCATCTGTCCATCGCCTTCCTGGTCACTGGCTAGTGACCCACACTCTGTCCCCTCTGCTTTCAGGTTCACCAGAACTCCGATCCACTCTTGGATCCACCCGGACACTTTTCTCCTGGTCGCCAGCAGCACTTTGCAGCAGATCGCCATACGAAACGACGACGAAACCCGACCCCGAAAGGCACCTATGCACCCGGCTTCCTGGGTGAGGTAACACGAGTACTCCGGTGCTCCCGTGGGTAGAGACTCTTCAAAGTCCTAGATCTCAAAGGGTTTTGTCCTAGTCCTCTTTTAAGTGTCCCTTTCCTCTATTTTCCCGATCCCGACTTTCTCCATAGAAGTTAACGGCGTATCGCGGTTGTGTATTTACACTGCACGCGTCTCCCGTGGGTCCCCTGTGTCACTACCTTGGGTGGTTCCTTGTGGTCCAAGCACTTCTAGAGGCTCTAGGCCTAGTGTCTAGTTCAGTCGTGGTTCGCATACCACTTTATTGGTATATGGCTAGGGCCCAAACGTGTATTTGTGCTATTACTGTGATTTAAGATCTTATAACCTATGTACTTCGAACTCTAGCCTCATAAAGAGACTAGAGGGGTGTGTTTAGTAATAAATACATATATTTTGAATATATACCTGGTGTGGTGCTCTTTCATTTGGTCACTCAAGAGATTATAGACTGGTAAAACAAGCTGCTTTACATTCCTTCAAGACTTAGCCTGAAGGCTGCTCTCCACAGCTACCACTAGGATAGCTTTCAATAAGGTTGTCTTTAACCTACCTACCATAAGAGTCGATTTGGACTGGTGCAAGGTGCCCACTATAATTAGTGGACAGCATATGCCAGGCAAACTTCTCACATTGGTGGCAGCGGTGGGATTCCAGCTTGCTATTGTTTTACCAGATAATCTCAATTGAATTGATCAACTGAAAACCACTAAAGGTACCTAAGGTACATATAATTTAAGCTTAGAATATCAGTAAGTTCTACTGAACTTAGAGTTGTGTGTTAAGGGATAGCACAACCCTTTCTACAACTTAAGAGAGTTTAGTAGGCCACACTAGAGTAGGTAGTGCATACACCACACCACACTAGTAATGTCTTTAAAAGCAGGATCCAAAGATACCCTGCAGGAAGCCA